>CM061920.1:29958503-29988502 GCA_031002005.1 Vandiemenella viatica | reverse complement strand
TGGCTCGCGAGCCTGCCGCGAGCGGAACGCGTTGCATTCGCAGCGAGCCGACGATTGTCGGTTTTTGCCGCGAGTCAAAGGGCGCTCGCAGTGCGTTCGTGGACGGCGAGAGTGAAGGTTGTTGCACGCTACGAACCTACCAGTATGCTCAAGCGTCATGAGTGAATGGAAAGAAGATAGATATATTCAGCTGATAAACGCCTACAACGAAAGCAGTGTCCTACGGAACCCCAAGGACAAGAATTACTCCAAAGAACATTTGAAAGGAGACACCTGGGACAGAATCTGAGGTACTATGAATGAAACCGGGGAAGAATGCAAGCAAGAAATTATTACTTTATTGGCTTCATACAGAAGGGAGCGTATAAAAATGAAGAAATCAACCGGAACTGGAAAAGGTAAATAATTATATACATCGATTTATTTGCAATGAATAATTCTCGGGTTTTCTGCCGAAGCGCGAGAATTATTCATTTCATCTATACGCCGGGAAAAACTTAATTCTCATATAGATTTTTTTGTTTATTTATTAAATTTACATCTATCTATTTTATCATTTATATATGTAATTATATAATTTTGCAAGGCTAAATAAATTTTTGAATAAATAAAATAATTTCAGTTATCATTATTAAACATTTTATTTGTAGGTGGAGGGCCTCAACGGTAACTCAAAATCTGACAAACAGGCTGCATTATGTGAACCATTCAATAAAAAGCTAAAATCCCAAATTACAAACGCTGAAAGAGGCTTTCGGAATACTGAAAAATGCGGCAGATAAACCGAAACAGGATACGGAACTACGGTCTTTCTTTGATTTTATACAGTAAAAAATGAAAAACTATATCAGTGAAACAATGCAATTCAACATGAAATATTTCAGATAATTATGCGTGTTGATCAAAAATATTAGAACTCCATACAAAATTATGGTTATCAATCCACTACACAAACTCCACACCCTTCAGCTTTTTCCTCCACTATAAATCTAGATATAGCTTGCGCTTCCACTTCTTCCCCAAATCAAATCAACAAACTCCTCTGGAGACCCCGCCATACTCCCCGTACAGCAACAATGGCGAGTAGTCATCAGATATGAGTTTAGAAAATTATGTTTGAATTTTTTGATATAAATTACATTATTAATTTATCATTATTGAATAAAGGATTACCTTGATTTGTTATTTCAATGCTCTTATCAGCGCATGGCACACTTCAGGGACAATTGAGCTTATGGCTTGTTTTGAACTTGTAGCTAAGAATCTCAGCGTCACAGCTAATCTGTCTTTAACAGACACTGCTACTCGGAACAAAGTGTTTCTTCGTTCTATCTTCGGCCCAATTATGTTCATTAGATATTCAAAATAAGTTGGAGAGATTCTAGTGAAATTTTTGTAATGACCTCTCATTTGTTGAATTCTTAAAAGAAGATTTATATCGGTTTTTTTTTCTCGATGCATTCCGTGAATATGCCATCTTCGTGGTCGTTTATAATCATCCAGTAAAGCATCTACAAGTATGTATGCTGCACATGCAAGAGACACTTCGTCCGACATTGTGGAGCTCCAGACGAACACTGCGGATAGAGTCGGCTTGTCGTTACGGTTACAGTGAGCGTACACACTATAACGTGGTTACTGTACCTGTTCGGTTACAGTTAAATATCGTTAGTGAGTACCCGGCTTAACAGGAGAGGCAGACTCACGAGTCTGTCAGTGATATGCATAGAGAATCATACTGCTGAAAATTAGTCCCAATTGTTTTTCATACCCCTTACAGCCCACGTCCTCAATAATCTGTTTCATATATTCTAATCTCTGTCTTCCTCTGCAGTTCTTACCTTCGAATGTTCCCTCCTCTAACAAATTAACCAATCCAGCATGTCTCAAAATATGACCTACCAGCCTGTCTCTTCTTTCCGTAAGCTTTTTCCACAAACTTCTTTTCTCACCCATCATTTCCAAAACTCGTTCATTTCTTACTGTGTCTGTCCACTTAATTTTCAGCATTCTTCTGTAGCACCACATTTCAAATGCTTCAATTTTCTTTATTTCATCATGATATATGTAATTTGAGAGGATTAGATGTCTTCGGGATACCCTTTGGGTCTTTAATGTAGTGGTTTCCCGTTGCCTTCTGCATCCCCATGCCGTTGATCATTTCTGATTCATCCGCCTTTAGGGGCCGTTTCCAACCCCAAGGACAAGAGGGTGCCCTGAACCGCTCCCCGCTCTTCCGCCCTCCTTTCGGAGGCCGTTGGCAAGCAGTGGGTGATTCCTTATACCGGGAATCTTTCAATCGCCAAAGTCTCGTCCGTGCAAACAGGGTGCACCACGTGAAGGAGAGGTTGACATTTGGTTGGAAAAGGCTAGTATAGCCTCTCCCAAACCCTTACATTCCCCCAAATCGTTATTAAAGTGTAAAACCAACTAAACACGTTGCTGAGTTTCGTCAACGCATATTTTTGAAGTGGTATTGGAGTGGATCGGGTGTCGCGATGCTGAGGCGGTAGACCAGAAACACAAACACCAGTATTATTATGAGAATTAATTTTTTCCTGCGTATGGCTGACAGTAATTCTTCTAGGGTATTTTGCCGGATAAGTTCTTCTGTGCACAACGTTTCAGCAGGAACCTCCGCTGCCTTCATCGGGTGAGATGTCATAGCGAAGCTACCACTGCGACGACACAGCACCGACTGTGGCTGGCACTGGGTTTCACCTGCTCCCTTCTTTCATCTCTCATACACAGCACAAACAACACCCTTCACTTTCACAGTCATTAACATTTACGAACACTCCCACACTGGGGAACGCGGTGGTTCATCTTCCGAGACGTTCCCATCGAGAGGTAAATAACCCTCATGAATACCGCCTATGCCAGTACTCGGGCAACGCAATACTAACACTTTCTCTAACAGCAGATCTAGAATTAACGAAACAGGTGTACTCCTCATACTTCCATACGTGATGTTATGTGGCATATTTTTCTTGGGAAAACTCGTCACAAAGCAAAAAAGTTTTCATAGCACAGAAAAGAGCTATTTGGATGCTGTGTAGGGTAAAACCAAGAACTTCTTGCAGACTACTTTTTAAAAAAACTCAGTATTCTTACAATGACTTCTCAGTATATATATTCCCTCTTGTGCTTGGTCATTGAACATTTTAACCTGTTTGCATCTAATTCACAGGTACACAATTTCAATGCAAGAAACAGAAATAACTTGCACAAAACACAAACATCTCTGTCAATAGTACAAAGAGGAGTTAATTATTCTTGGATACATCTGTTTAATAAACTGCCCAAGACTATAAAACAGTTTGCAGATAATAAAGATATATTTAAAGAAAAACTGACAGATTATCTTATTGGCAACACCTTCGACTCAATTCAAGAATTTGAACAAAATAATTAATTGTATTCAATAAGACCTTTTGAAAAACTCAGTTTTAACAATTAATGTTTATTTTTATTCTCTTTATTTGTCTTTGTAACATATGATTGTTTTTACTATGATTATGACTCATATTGTATGTATGTGTAACCATGACATGTTTCACATCCCAGAGGTCCTTCCTCAGCAGGGATCCATGAAACAAGATTGATAAATAAATAAACGCTTTCATAGAAAGGAAATATGCATCTTTTTTTTTTATACAGAACCCCCTTAGTATGATGAACGTTGTCCAAAGTCTACCAATGAATTGATTCCATGACTGAAGTCGATCCTGAAAGCTCCGATAAACTATTAACTATCAAGGTCACGCCTATGAGACAGTTCATAGCCAAGCTGCTAGGCGTCGCTGGAGTCAATAACGACTGATCGCGTTCCCACTAGATAGCAACAGCGCAAATCACAGAGATGTGGTATACTGTGTATGTTGTTCAGCTTAGTTTCATTCTGGTGAGATCTGTGACACTTTTTTTTTTTCCCTATGCCTCGTCGACGGCTGAGGTCATTAGAGGCGGGATGGGACTGAGGACAAGGAACGGGAAAGAATTCGGCCATGGCCTTTTTGAAGGAAGCATCCCGGCATTCGCCTGGAATGATTTGGGGAAACCATGGAAAACCCAAATCTGGATGCCCGGACGGGGATTCGAACCCACGTCCTCCCAAATGCGAGGCCAGAGCGTTAACCATTCACCCATCACGATCGGTGATCAGTGACACTTCGCCGTCTGGGAAGGGAAAGCTTCAGTTGTTTACGTCAAAGTAGGGGGCTCCAGGATCGCATACATCAAGTGAAATCAGAAATATATTGCCACAAATGTGCCTTCTGGCCTCGCATTCGGGAGGATGGCGGTTCGAATCCCCGTCCGGGCATCCAGATTTTGGTTTTACATTGTTTCCCAAATCACTCCAGGCAAATGCCGGGTTGCTTCCTTCAAAAGGTCATGACCGAATTCCTTCCCCCCCATTCCTTGCCCCCCATCTTTTCCCGTCTCTAAAGACCTTGCTGTTAAGAGACGTTAAGCATTTAAATAATAATACTAATAATAAATAAACGAGTCGGTTCTTCTTTCATCGTAATACAAGCCACGGACCTCGCTATTCTTCGATTTTTATTCGTGAAATTTTCGCACTGTTCACTGTCTTGCTATACAATTGCTTCATAAACATTTTATTCGCGAAATTTTCGTACGGGTCGTATAGTATTTTTCCTATTACTAGTTGGATGGACGTCACGATGCAATCCGAGAACCAATTATTATTATTTTACGTCTCGTTGACATCGTGGTGATTGGAGCCGGGAGTGGATGGAGGACGGGGAGGAACTCATTGGGCCATGGCCTTTTGAAGGAACAGTCTCGACCTGGAGCGATTTCGGGAAAACAACGGGAAACAGAAATTTGGATGGCCCGGCGAACGGGAATTTGAGGCCAGAGCATTGCCATTCACCCACCAGGCTGGGTATTAACATTGTCCGTACACAGTCTCGAACTGGCGACCTGCCGAACCCAATTTCACTTGTCGAGGCCGCTGGCTGCATCTCTTTGTCTAGGTTTTCCGGCGGGCGGCGTGGTGGTTGCATGCCGACACAAGGCTCATTGTCTGCCACAGACGGCTGTTAGGCAATCAGCTCTTGTGTAACTTGCAGCTGCGTGCACTGCCAACTGCGAGCAGGTTCACTGCACATTAACTGCTGCCCCACACTGCTACGGCGTCCAAGATGAGCAGCTGCAGCTGTCGCAGGACAAATTGTTCACATTACATACGCACAGCGAGCGTCTGTAATAGATAATGGACACGGTGACACCAAAGTGGAACCGCTTACAGATGTAGCAACAAAGTTGTAAATGTAACTTCCCTGTACCCAAACAGCCACTCACAACATTTCAGAGACCAAGGGGCTCTCTCAGAATGGCACAGAAAATTTTGACGCGGGAAACTAACAAGGAACTGAATATTTCTGTGTTAGAATTTATTTCATTTACAGATAGGGACCAAACTGAACCCTTCTTCTGACGCCAAGTGTTTCGTGCACAGATTATATTGAACTGAGAAAAACGTATAAAAATTAGTTTTTTAACAAATTCAATAACAGGGACAGTTTATTACAGTTTCAAGTGATGCATGTAAGCCAAACACGAAAAAAAAAAAAATAGTTGAGAAAAATTGAAAAAATTCTGAAAATTTTCAAAAATGTATTTGGACTACATATTTTTTATATGATTCCCGAAATTTTCTATTGAATAATATATTCATTTTTCTGTCAAACAGTTTACCTACCGAAGTATCAAATTGCTCCAGTATTCCTATACACTTTGGAAGATTACTTATCACAGCAAATTTTGAAAAAATATTTAGTTTCGGAAATGATGGTGGCGAATCAGCCCTTTTTTTTTTATCGTTTTTTCTCTCAAAGCGGGTATACATCGGAAGGTTGCTAGCTTTCATACGACATCCAACAAAAGTAGCTAACGAAAACTTTTCCTACAGCTCCTCTCCCCAATTAATCCCTTTCATTATTAACACACTCAATCTTATGTTTAAACTTAACAATTGTTTTACGTTTAGTAAGAAATAAAGTGGTGCGCAGATACAAATTTCTAAGTTAACCCTGCAGTGGTCGCGCTCTGAAAAGTCCCATTAGAAATGGCTTGAGTGGTCTACATATGTAATCCACGCGACCACTGCAGGGTTAAAGTGTTCAGAAGTTATGAGTGTGTGACAGACAATAAGTGGGTTTATTAGAGTTCTGTCTTTCATTCAGAAGGAACGGAATCAGAGAAATGAAGGGAACAGTCCATTTTATCCAAAACGAGGTTTAATTGTAATAGCACAGTGGGAATTCAAATACACCGCAACTGGAAGAAAAACCATGTTAAGAACTCTTTGCAGCATTACGACAGCGATATATTTCTGAATAAACGTTATGTGCATAACTGGGATATATTTTCATAGATATTATCGGGAATTCTGGTAACCAAGAAAACTCGAAATATGGATGGCCGAACGAGGGATCGAACCGGCGTCCACCCGAATGACCCCGAATGTTACCTTCCAACCACCACATAAATAATAATAATTCCTTCTATTCGTATCGACCTAGTGACAGGGCTTCTATTGGCTGTGCATTCCGCCCCTGTAATAGCCACCTTAACCTAACTAGGTAGTGCTACCAGGTAGTGGGGACCTACAATTTAACATGGAATCCGAACCACGAAAGCGTCTGTCGTACTTTACATTACACAGCAAGCTGTGCCAGAGGAGAAGGTCGGGTTAAAGACCAATGAAAATCTCCGCCGAGACAGTGATTGGAACAGGGGTCTTTTCGATCACCAGTCAGACACCTTAACAACTGAGCCACCAAACCACTCAACCACCACGTAGATTAAACCAAACAGTGGGAACTCCTTTTTATTTTATTTCAAAAAACATGGCAGCTTCTGGTTGTTTATTCATCGGATAAGCTATGGACCTAATATACCTATTGAGCAAGAGGGAACACGCACTTCTTTCAAATGAGTTTGTTTCAAGTGAATTAATAAAATTGTATTCACAAATTACCCAACCCAGTATCTCATTTGATTGCGGCAACGTGATAGTATCCAGCGCTGACACGGGATTCATAATCACCAGATTATCAATGTCTTTTATACGAAACAAATGTCACAACCACGTTATAAAATTGTTAACTGTTAGGTGCGCCTTGAACAAGTATACAACCTCATGGGTCATTTCATAGATCCAGCCCTTAACTTCGGTGCTAAAGATTATGAATTTTCATTAATAGGAGACTTCCATGACACTGAGCTAATTTAATTAATTCTCTGAAAGTTATATTTCCATATGTCAAACGTATCAAGTTTATATTAAATGGTCGTGTACATGAATCACACATATCTCAGTAAACGCAAGCCTGCGATTATAGGTCTTGTACTTGCCTTCGCAAGTGATAAAAGTGTATATGTTATTTTTTGTGTTGGTTACGGTAATTGTATATGTTAAGTTCTCGAGATTGAGTAGGTTGGTCTTCCAAGCAGAATGCCTCTTCATCTATGGATCCGAAGGTAACTGTGGAGTCTAATGCGAGAAGCGCACACTTTACCGCAATAATGACAGGTATTCCCGGGAGGGACAACCAAGAGGCTGCCATTTTTCTTCAACTGTTCATTTTTTTTCCTGTGCTGCCTCTTCTAATTTGCTAATCGTAGGCGATTTTCTTCAAATAACATGGATCCATGATGAAAAAGTGACCTCCGGGATGAGCGGTCAAGGGCAGAGGATTCCCAGTTGTTATGCTCAATGTGACATATCTTCGTACTAGCCTTGACAACGTCTTTAAATTGCTTCCTCTGACCACCAACACCATGTTTAACGGTGTTAACATTACTGTGTTGTTGGTATTCTGAATGAATGAAAGGTGAGGGAAGGGACAGGGTAAAACCTAGTGCCGTCCCATTCAGACCAACTCATCCAGATAAAACATTGAGGGGTCGCTAATATTAACGTCTCGACCCAACGTTCGAACGATTACCAACAATGTCGTATGCCCTCACTAAACGTGCATTGCGGAGGTTTTTGTGACTTAAACCACAATCTGGTGATTAGGAAATGTTCATCACCTTATCTCCTAATTATATGTTATACTAGCTGCCTAAAAATCTGTACATTTCAGCATCTGAGAGAAAGAGACCTTCTTCTAACCTGGTTGGCATTCAGAAAGGAAATGACCTATCACTGCACGTCGAAAACTGTACGTTGAAGGTCCCATGTAAAGAAGAACTAACCCAACTTGTGCAAAATGTGGAGCTAATCACGCAGCCTGCTATAGCGGATGTCCTGTGTGGCACAAACCACAACATGCTGTCGACAAGGGACTGTCCAAGACTAGCCTTCACCGTCCCAGAAAGGTCTACAAGTCTCCCAGAAGCAGGCTATAAATCGCTAATAACGTTTACGACCGGTCCGAGTCTCCATGTCTTCTGCCATTACGAAAGACGAAAACGAACCAAACTACGGAGGCACGCCAACCACCACACCGAGCTCCTCACAACCAACCACCTGACGGCATCCGAGAAGATAGTGGGTCGTGCCCAAAACAGCACTGCCATAACTGTCACGCCGTAAATAAAAACGAGAACGACAGGCTGACACTAATGATTCATCTTTTAACAAAACTGATCTCCACCATGCTTCCCTACATCGTTGAACGTGAGTGCTTCTCACGGAAGAAGCAACGAAATAAGAATAATGTAGGGGTTCACCAAGAAAGGTCGCATTTGCAATCATAGTCAGGTTTTACAAAAAGTGCACATTTAGTGAGTCCAGTACCAAAATCAGTTATACAGTATAGCAGCGAATAAAAAGATAAAGCTAGGAACAGTAGCGGGGCTGCTATAACGCTGTTGAGGCAGTCAATATTAATAAAAAGAGTCAGTATACTTCTCTTTTTATTATTATTCACTGCGGTGGTGTCAGTATAAGGTTATGATAATGATCTTGGATACTATTTGATAATTATCTTGAATTATTTAAATTGAGTCTGGATACTTGCTTCTCACCAGAGGACTGGAACAGTGTATAGTAGTGCCGGTACATAAAAGAGTCGAAAATAATAGGCCAATCAGTTTGACATCAGTAGTAGGTAAATTAATGGACCGATATGCAAATACATCAGAAATATATGTAAGGAGCGTAAGTGGTTTTCTAGTAGGCAACATGGCCTTAGGCAAGAATATACCTGCGAATCTCAGTTAGTGGGACAGATGCTAGATATTTCGGATGAAATGGACAAGAAACGCCAAATTGATAGTGTATTACTAGATCTTTCAAAGGCTTTAAACAGAGTGAGCCATGAGAAGGTAGTAAATACGATAAAAACTATTGGAGTGGATGAGAAAGTGATTTGCTGGACAGAAGAATTTTTAAAAGGTAGAAAATAAAAAGTTAGGGTAAGGAAAGCAGTATCAAAAGAAGTGGAAGTAAAAATACAGGATTGCGTATTCATTCTAATGAATAATTGTGTTGATCGTTTACTATTAAAAATTAGATTGTTTGCAGACGACATTATGTTACATAAAAGGGTCAAAACTGTACAGGATGACTGTGAAAGATTGCATAGTGATCTGGACAGGATATCTAGTTGGCTTGGTAAATATGGAATGAAGATGAATGCAAAGAAAGATTATTAGATACATAGATAAAAAACTAAAGGTTGATTATGATTATAAGGTGGGGAAAGAACTGCATGTTGAAGACTTGAAATGTAAATAGTTTGGCATTACATTTGATAACAAGCTTAACTGGGGAGGACACATTGGACAGGTAGTAGGATAAGGTATCAAAATTCTTCACTTGTTGGAGAGAGTCATGAGGGGATGTATGACAGAAGTAAATGAAGTGGGTTACAAAACTTTGGTCAGACCATTGCTTGAAAATGGAAGTGCAGTAGGGGTCCCACATTTTGAGAATCAAGTACAGGAGTTGGAGAGGGTACAAAAAAGGGCTGCTAGATTTGTTTCTGGAAATTACCGCAGAATGCAATCAGTAACAGATATGATTTAAAAAAGCTGGACTGCGAGTCATTGTAAGACAGGAGGAGGGTGAAGAGGATCATGGGAGTGTACAAGACGTATATTGGTGTAAGAATGAAAAGTAATGCATGGAAGGGAAAAGATGACCATGACCACAAGCTGGCAATCAATTTCAGGCGCAAGGGTGTAGGAAGATTCTTTTTCATGAGTGAGTGTGTCAGGGATTGGAATAAGTTACTGAGAGAAATGATGAATAATTTACCAAAAACATTGAAAGAATTTAAAGTTGAAATTTGTAGTGGGTAAACGTAAGAGGGTATAGGAAAAGGGGGGGGGGAGAAAGATGGGTATGTAGGGAAATTGCCACCGGAGCGTGCGCTCCATTGCAATTAAATGATGCACTGACGCAGAATATTTTCATGGAGGCCTGGGCAGAAAAAGGTCGCTCGGTGCAGTGACCTTACCGTTCCGTGTCTGCATCGAGACTACAGAATTATAGCGGGAAGCGGCGCAGACAGTGGTAATCGCGTGTACTGCCACAGCCAACTTTATTGTGTCTGGAGCGAGCAACGCGAGACCGCTGTAAGTGACGAGTCACGCTTCTCACCGGTCGGTGAATACCTCCTCGAGACGAATCACCAAACTCACAGACTACTGCAGTCGCCACTCAACTTGTTCATCGAGTCATGCGGCAAAGACAATTTGGGATGGATTGTTATTGGTGATTAGCGACCATAAACAACGTGGTTCGGTCTGGGGGGGGGGGGGGGAGGGATGGTTAGGAAGCTATGCTGGGTTACATGGGGGAAGGGGGTTTCTGAGCAAAGGCACGTAGCTTTTCATTCATATTATTTGTCACAGTTAAAATAAGATGTACCTTATTTTAACTTTGAACACACAACAGCATGTGATATTTATTTCTGTCATTTAACTATCACCATATGTAATTTACGATAGTGTGACAAGAGAAAAACAGTACAAAATCTTCGTGCCATTCTGGAATGTGGGGGGTTGTGGGGGGGGGGGGAGAGGGAGGATAAAGCCACGGTGGGCTGCGTTGGTGAAGGGGGAGTACACAGGAGGCCAAAATGGAGCTACGTAGTTTATGGACGCTCCCTTATCCGCTCCAATAGTTAAAGGCAGTGGGTTTTCACAGCTTTCAAGCCGTATTCCCATACGATTAGTGGAGGGAAAGATCCGCATTACTATGGCCTGTAGGATCTAGAGTGGACGAGCCGTGGTCAGCGACTAGGTCCGGCCCTTTTTATTTACCTTCCCGTGGAGTTTTCCCCACGCTACTCATTTGACAACAGGTTGAGTGAGATTGGGGGCAGTTCCGGACGTTCAGTTTTGAGGAAAAATCCTCGGTTCCGTGGGGGATTCAAATAGCTCTTTTCTGTGCTATGAAAACTTTTTTACTTTGTGAAGAGTTTCCCCAAAAATTTATGCCACATGACATCACTGAATGGAAATATGAGGAGTACACCTGTTTCGTTAATTCTAGATCTGCTGCTAGAGAAAGTGTTCGTATTGCGTTGCCCGAGTACTGGCATAGGCGGTTTTCATGAGGGACATTTACCTCTCGATGGGAACGTCTCGGAAGATGAACCACCGCGTTCCCCAGTGTGGGAGTGTTCGTAAATGTTAATGACTGTGAATGTGAAGGGTGTTGTTTGTGCTGTGTATGCGAGATGAAAGAAGGGAGCAGGTGAACAGTGCCGGCCACAGTCGGTGCTGTGTTGTCGCAGTGACATCTCACCTGATGAAGGCAGAGGAGTTTGCTGCCGAAACGTTTTGCACAGAAGAACTTATCAGGCAAAATACCCGAGAAGAATATGCCGTAAAAAACTTAATTCTCACAATAATACTGTTGTTTATGTTTCAGGTAATTGTAACAGCAACGCTTTTGACAGGAAATAAATACCCGTCTGTTGGTTAGGAAATGAGTATTGGCCTCAGGACTGTGAGCAGATATTCCATAGTATTTTTTACCACGTACATTTACATTCAGTTTTCAGTCTTTACATCTTGTTCAAGTTACGGCGAAAAACTGTTTACAAACTACTCTTAAATTCCGAAACTGCAATAGTGTAATATCAAATGAGATATTGCTCATGGAATTACAATTAGACCAACTGTAAGTGATAGTGTGTTGATGAGGTGATATTTTTCCAGAATTTGTAGTGTGCGTTTGCGAGACACTAGTAAAGTAGAGTGTGCTATTAACCGGTGTATAAAAAATACAGCAATAACTTTTTAAGGACACAGTCTTGTTTTACGACGAGTGAAGCGTGTACAATTAAATGTAGATTGAACCGGCACTGCGCTGTATACTGGTTAGCTGCTAACTGAACGATCGAGGCTAAATCGAAGTACATTGGGACACCACTATGTCTGCTCAAAATACTGTGAAATCATCACGGGCAAGTGAACCGTGAAGATAAAACTCTAAGTTAAAATATTCTATGAAAATGTGAAGTTAATATATGTTTCGCAGAACTTTTAAATGTCCTTCATACATATTACATTGAATTGCAAGAAGAGATATGCTGGTGGTAAACAAGAAACTTGAACTCTGAAAGAAATGAAATGCACAAATCTGAAATATCTAATTTGAAATCCTATACAAAGAGCATTTGTGTGAATTGCCGCACATCTATATGATTGGAACAAACAGATATTCAGATAGTGACAATTAATAGTCACTGAAAATAACATGCTGGCATTACATACAAGAAAATTTCAACATACAGAAATGAATATGTCAGTCTCACGAACCGGGCATTACTGAGGACAGTAAAATTTCTCAACTAAACACATCACTAAAGCATAGATATAGTTTTTGCCCAAAGAAACCAAATAAAAATAGGTTGTCAATGCACATTCTTTTAGCAGTTGGTAATTCTGAAAACATCAGAGAAAAAAAAAAATAATAAAACATGTTTGTAATTTGCGAAAAAATATCAAGTAGGAAACAATAGTAGAATTTATCAAACTGAAACTATGTCAACATAAACAGTATCTCTGACGAAGGCTGTAGGATACCAGCCGAAAGCTCAGGTAATGAAATAAACAACGCGCGGCATATCCCGAAAGTCAATTAATCACACACTGAAACTTGTTTTGTACATCGTAATATTACAGTGATTGTGTGAAACTCAAAAACAGGTGAAACAGTAGGCTTAACATTGAACAATTCCCGATTGGAATGCATTAAACAAATAAAAAAATGAGTAAAGAAGAAGCAGTTACAACTAACACTTAATAGTAGATAGACTATAATTTACTGAAAAAAAAGGTCAATACTTAAAAAAGTCAGCTTTTTGTTGTCTCTATAAACTCTTCGCTCTATGTACTCAGAGTTATTAGATGTGAAGAGAACTGTGCAATGGGACGAGGTGGGCCTTTTTTTTAAAATTAAAAACAACTTTACTAGCTAAACAACTGCAAAACAATGAAGAGAGTGATGAGGGGATGTACGAGAGAAGTAAAGGAACTGGGTTACAAAACTTTGGTTACACCATTGCTCGAATATGGTAGTGTAGTATGGGACCCAGATTTTACGTATCAAATACAGTAGTTGGAGAGGGTGCAGAAAAGGGCTGCTAGATTTGTTTCTGGAAATTATCGCAGAATGCAATCAGTGACGGATATGATAAAGGAGCTGGAATATGATTCATTGCAAGACAGGAGGAGGATGAGGAGGGTCATGGGGGTGTACAGGGCATATACTGGCGATGAGGCATGGAAATATAATGCAAAAGATATGAAAAGTAGTGCATGGAAGGGAAAAGATGACCATGACCACAAGCTGGCACTTGTTTTCAGGCACAAGGGTGTGGGAAGATTCTCTTTTTTAGGTAAGGGTGTCAGGGATTGGAATGAGCTACCAAGAGAAATGATGAATAATTTACCGAAAACGTTGAAAGAATTTAAAGATAAAATTTGTAGAGGGCAAATGTAGGTGGGTGCAGGATAGGGGGAAGATGGGTGTGTAGCGAAATTGCCACCGGAGCCTGTGCTCCATTGCAATTAAATAATAATATTTTCACAACACTTCGAACAACCAGTTATCGTTAACATACTTGAATCTAGTTTGTATATAACTTGTTTGAGGAATATTTTAATAAATCTTAACGCATGTGCCAAAACAAAGTTTAGCTTCAGTGGCTGTAGACGGAAAGAACCCAGAGAAAATCCGTCATTTGTAATTAGCTATGGTAAAGGTCCTAACATCAATGTGCACTAATCAGGAGAGAATTGTGTAATGCTAATGGATTATTTGTCAGTTACTCTTCCAGCTTGTAAGCCGGTTGTTAACACAGAGCTCTGGCCACAAAACAACCTGGTAACTTTCCACGGCCTCAGGATAATGCCAGACCAGGCAGAACAAAGGGCGTTGTGAGTGATTTGCGCCGCCACACCCATCCTATTCTCCTGACATGCCACGCACACTCCTCTATCACAGGCGTTCGTTTCCAGCTATGAACCAAGTGACCTATTTTGCCAGCGGACGAATCGCATACTGCAAAGCAGAAACGAAAACTTAGCTGTGACAAGTCACCCAGTTACGAGTGTACGCCTAGCGCTCAACAGTTTTTTTTTTTTTTTTTTTTTTTTTTTTTTTTTTTTTTTTTTTTTGACAGATATATTTATGACAAGACAAGAATTGTTCTCGGGTATTCTGCAGGATAATTTCTACGGTCCACAACGTTTCGGCAGCAACCTCAGCCATACGCCGGGAAAAACTTAATTCTCACATCAGATGTATTTATCTTATAATTTTTGTTCGCCTTTTCATAAATGGATTTTTTTTTTACTATTTCTGTCGTGAATGGTCTCCGTACTTGAAAAGCTTTTCTGGGAGGTCTGAAAAATATTCATCTGCGACTCTTATCACCTCTTAATTTAACTTAAAACATTTACCACTCATAAATTTATTCAGATCTGGATATACTAAGAAGTCAGTGGGATCAAAATCTGGTTGATAGGATGAATGAATATGACATGTTTGTCATTTAATTCCTGGCGCACCTAGTCAGTAACGAGATTCCTCTCATTTAAACTTTCAACGGTTACTAGTATAAGATATATTCATAAATAAAAAAGGCCTTGGGCTGTCATTGATATGGATCAATGCCGAAATAAAGTTCCCTGTAACCGAGAACTATTTTAACACTTATTTATTGACTGCGCGCAACGAATATGAGTCAAAACTGTGGTGTTCCATAAGTAAAAACGAACCTGTGAGTACAGTGTGTACATTTGTATATACATATTTATTAAGAGTTATATTGTATGTAATTATTGTAACAACACATGTAAAAACACTTTACAGCCACTGAAGATGCCCTACACCACAAGGGCGAAACGCGTCTGGGGAATTAAATAAAAAAACAAAATTCACCAAACCAGTTGTTTTTACGAATTTATTTACAAAATTATTGGTCAGCAACTGCAGGAAGATGGCCTATTACCATATTAATATTTCCCTTATGTTAAACATACACCACCACACCATTATATTCAAGAATGGTGTTCTCTGCACAGCCAAAGATACTACGTACTAAAAACTACCCAAAGATGCGTTGTGAAATCTTATGTACACGACCTAAATAAAGAAACAGTTAACACTAAACTATTAATTATATGAATTGTAGCATACTAAATTATTGATGGGTAATGAGATCTCACATGTTCCAACGCTTTGTAACTTCAGACACCTTGGTTTTCCTATTGTAAAGCATCTTTGGGGGCAGATATCTTGTCTTGATGAAGGATAATTAGTTTTCCCAATAATTCAGACCATATTAAACGACTTTTTTGTTTGTTCCATATGACATGCGTAGTATTTCGAAGTAACTGTGCAATCTGTCCCAAGGTAATTAACAAAAAAAAACTTTTTTCATCCAAGTTAACATTACGCATTACCTGTCTGGCACCAATCTTGCACTAACCTTTCACAATTTTTATTATTGTTTTATAATATATCACCATCGTTCTTATGATATACCTACGACCTCAACTATTTCATACACAAACAATCATTGAACGTCCAATGCCATGTTGTGCCTCTCGTTCTTTTCATCTGTGGTTACAGTTTTTGGTCACCCTTCACGTGCATCACCTTCAAGAGATGTACGACATCGTTTAAAATCAGTCGGCTATTTTTTCACTGATGAAAACAAAGGAGCAGACACTTTAAAAATACGTATCAAATTCGTATGGACTTACTTTGGCGGTAAATCGTCCAAAACAAAGAATTTTATGATGGTTTGATATTTCAGTTTATAGATTTCAACGAGCTACACGGAACACGTCTACCTTAAAAAGGTGAGAATAAATTTTTTGCACAGATCAATCAGAAAATTTATGTTCGTTATTGTGAAACGTGCATAGCATAACAAAATCTTTAACACCGATGTCATCACTGATGCTGACAACGAAAATGGTGGCTGAACGGTTAATATTCTGGTCTCGCATTCTGGAGGACGTGAGTTCAAATCCCCGTCCGGGCATCCATAATTGCATTTCCCATGGTATCCCCAAATCACTCCAGGCGAATGCCGGGTTGCTTCCTTCAAAAGGCACCTTGTCCCCAATCCCATCCCGTCTCTAATGACCTCGACGTCGACGAGGTGTAAAGACATAAGAGAGAGGAAAAAAAAAACACCTGTTGGTGACCAAATTTTTTTTCCGAATAACTTCTCAAACTAAATAATATTTCGCCTTTCCTAAAGTATGATTGATTTGCAACAAATACGAGCGTTCATTTGTTCTAACAGTCATCAGAACACAGTGAATATTTGGCTGGGTCATACGCGTTTCATCCAACTTTGTGACCTAAATCATATTTGAATCGGGAAGAAATGTTAAAAAAAAAAACAAATTTTACAGAATTGTACATAGCGTCACAGAAAAAACATACACATCATACAAGCTTCCACAAACTCAGTAAAACGAACTTCCTGTATTTTAAGTGGAATCTAACCCAGTGTTAATACAGTGAACAAATATCGATTTAATTTCTTTGAACCCTAAATCTTCTTGCATACTATGGTTGAAGGTTTCTGACAGTTACCCTTGCTTTCCTATGAAGCTGCATCACGAACGGATGTGTTGGCCCTACACAAGGACCTAAGGTTAGGAGCAACAACAAATCAGGCAAATTGTGCCACACCAGAGCGCCGATGGATGCAGCTATTCCAGGCGAGACTGTGGACTGCTACCAACGTACTTGTTTACCATAACGTTTAATTTTCATTAAAAATCAGTTTTTACCGATCTTTTGTGAAGTGGAAAAGTGATATTGGATGGTTCTGTTATAGTCCGTGTGCTCTGTCTTCGTTTGTGTTAGTCATGTAATCTCATTGTTCAAATATACTGTTCATTTCCGTAAAACATTGGGAATCGAAATTTTAACGTCGCTTAAGGCGGATTCAGTATGTGTGGCAACTGTTACGCTAGTCACTTAACTGTAAATACAGGGAGATTCATCAGTTATTAGATAAACCTTCAGGGTTGATGGAGAAGGGCAAATCTATATACTTGAGATAAGGGAATACGGTTCGGAAATGCCTGAGTTACAGATTATAAACCAAAATTGTTTTCGGATACCTGCCAAAGTGGAATCGGTGAGAGTACGAATTTGCGCCCATGTTTGCGTATGTAATAACCTTAATTAAGTGCACAACGTTCACAATCTTCGAATACATCAAAAAAAAAAAAGTTTAAAGAGGAATCTTCTTGCTTCGATGCAATGTGGCACCAAGTCGAGTTGTACCCAGTATAACAGCCCCCGTGTTGTTGTAATCAGGTCACAGATAGTCAGAATTCTTGCGAGGAGAACCTCATTAGTCTCTGCAGGTGTCACAAAACTTGCAACATAAACCGAAAAGAAAACATCGAGTTGGATCAGACAAGGTGAAAGATATGGCCACAGAACAGCCCTATTCACTGTTCATGGAACCTATGATTAAGGTGTTTACGAACAGCTTGTGGATATTGAGCTGGGTACCGTCATGTTGAATTCACATACGTGTTAAATAAGTGGCAAATGTTCCAATAACTCGGAGAACAACACAGTGTACTCTGGTGCAGTCTTCATTGAGTTGCTAATGTTTAAATCTCACGCCATCTAGATTGCATTAGTGAATTTTTCTTTCCCAGTCCCCCATTAAATATGTCTATATGTTATTTTGATTCCCTTTTCTTACGTTAAATGGCCTACAACCTACGATAAAACAGCTTTAGGTTATGATATGGGTCTGAGAATTTTCAGAATTGGTGTGCTTTACGGCAAATCAATATATTTGCTCTTCTCAATCATTGTGAAAGTTTGTATGATCACAACAAGAACGCCCTTTACATATCTTACTTGCAAGGAGTGAGAGTTTTTATTTCAATTGGACCTTTGCGGTTCATCGACGATGAAGTAGTTATGGCGAAGAGATGGTTGTGTCAATAAGAAGCACGAAGCTAATCGGTCACGGACTTTATCAAGGAGAATAAATTGAGTGAGGCAGAACACATTGTGGAGGTGGTAAAGGAGAGATTTGCAAGCACTGCAGCTATGAGAAAACGTTGTAAGCGGCTTCAACAGAGAAGTGAGAAAACTAGGATACAAAATTTCGGTCAGACACTATCTTCAATTTGGAAGCGTAGTATCAGACCCGTATTATGGCTGTGGAGTAAGAGTTGGAGCGGATGCAAAGAAGTGCTGCTACATTTGTTTCTTCAAAATAACCGTAAAAATACGAATCTAAACAAAAAAAACAAACAGTAACTGAGGTAGTAAAGGAACTACGTTAGGCTGCAAGATAGGATGTAGGTAAAAAGAGTACTGAGAGTGTGTAGGATATATTAGCGATGAAAGTAGAGTTAGAAACAATAAGTGGAAACGTAGAGATAACCATGACCATAAAATAGTTGTTGATTTCAGGCGTAAATTTTTAGGCAAAAGAGTCAGCAACTGGGATAAAGTAAGCAAGGAGGTGCTGATCAGCTTACCTTAGATTTTAAAGCACAAAGAAGATGTCAAGAGAAATTTACACCCGATCACTATTCATTAATAACCCTAGCAAGCGCCTGGAGTCATCCTGCGGAACCGAGGGAAATCGAAACCAAGGTGTGTGTGGACCACTTCTAAATGCCCAGGCCCATACGTTTCCTTCAAAGAACAAGGCTCGATTGTTACTGTGTTAAGAAGAAAGGAAAATGGGTATTGAGAGAGTCTAGATCTTCTACTGCATATTTTTTCAGTAAGGATGTTAGTTGAAAATGGAATCGTATACAGATTTTATTCGTGTCTATGCGCTTACAGCGACCTGTTTAATTTGCGGATGCGACTTTTGAGCTTTAATCACGGAGCGCATGCAACGAAACATCACACGCAGGATCATGGTTAGAGTGTATGTACGGCGTACAGATTGTGCGCTGGCAGGTGCCGAAAGCGAGAACCGCTATCAGGCGGGCGGCGGGCGGACTGTCTAGACGCTACGTCACGCGCCGGCCGCGCCACAGATATTGATTGAGCCAGACTGCCCTAGCCCTGCCTAGCTTTCTCCCCGCCTCGCCGCGCCGCGCCGCACTAGCGCCTCGCGCGGCCGCCCGCCGCACCATACCTGCCACGCTCCGGCGGCAACGGACAACGCTCAACCGATCTGCTCGTTCCATCCGATATTCGTTAAGGCCGGTCTACACGTAATCTCTTAACGGACGTCTTACTTGGTAAGGTAAAACGCATCAGACAAAACATTGTGTGTGGACACCAAAACGGACGTTCTACCTGAACTGAACGAAGACTGACGACTTCCAGAAAACGGATCGGCGGGATCATTGTTTTCGATCTTGACTGACGTTTTTTCCTTCAGTATTTAATCGTCTCTTAGCTTATGCGGAGCTAAACTAACTTTTTTGTTTGTTTTTCTTATCGAAAACATTTTACGTCATTGGACTTTTCGATTCTACGACACACTGGTGATG
Source organism: Vandiemenella viatica (assembly GCA_031002005.1). Taxonomy (NCBI): domain Eukaryota; kingdom Metazoa; phylum Arthropoda; class Insecta; order Orthoptera; family Morabidae; genus Vandiemenella; species Vandiemenella viatica. The sequence goes on along the minus strand of CM061920.1, from coordinate 29,968,537 downwards.
AGGCATGGAAAGATATTGCAGTAGGTATGAAAAGTAGTGCATGGAAGGGAAAAGATGACCATGACCACAAGCTGGCACTCGATTTCAGGCACAAGGGTGTGGGAAGATTCTCTTTTTTAGGTAAGGGTGTCAGGGATTGGAATGAGTTACCAAGAGAAACGATGAATAATTTACCGAAAACTTTGAAGGAATTTAAAGAAAAAATTTGTAGAGGGCAAATGTAGGTGGGTGCAGGATAGGGGGAAGATAGCTGTGTAGGGAAATTGCCACCGGAGCCTGTGCTCCATTGCAATTAAATTAAATTAAATTAAATTAAAAAATAGTCACATGATTTAAGAAATTCATTGAGTTGTATTATAGTTATCCTTGTATACGGAAAGTTAAAGTCAAATGACTACAGTGATCGAGACGAGAAAATCAAGCAAATGCTTTGATTGATAAATCTAAGGAATTGTATCCTGGAGATATAAAGGAAATCGACGTGAAAATAATATATCAATTATTTTCGTTCAGTGTTTCGAAAAGGGTTGCTAAATATTACGAAGTCACCACGGTCTTGTGCTGTGCCGATAATATTTACAAACCTTCTCTGTGAAATTTCGATCTGATTCTTAAATTATAAAGATACCCCAAGATAAATAAATGGCAATATAGAGGATAGCAATTTGAAATAAGGGTCCGTAACCATTCGTAAATAATTACGCCAGTCTTCAGGTTCATGACGGAATTCACGAGGCAAATTCAGATGCAAGAACTTTTTCCTCTTTAGCAACCATCTTCTAGACCATTTTTACTTTTCAATCTCATCAGACATTGTGAAATAACCAGTAAAAGTAATGGTTCATCCATGCTTTTCATAAAACTGAACCAAAGACGGCAGTTAAAAACGCAAGAATGTGGACACGAGTTTTTGATGAGTTTTACCTGACCTCTTGCCCGATCAATTAAAACGTCAGTCAAGACGTTACGCGTAGACCGGCCTTTAACAACAAGCTCCCTTATGGATGATAATACAGGCAGAGTAATATTGACGACAACAGCGGATTTCCCATTTCGAGATTTCAGGGCAACTTCTTAAGCTGCGACTAGGGACATGGAAAAAGTATCGTTATTTTTTTATATCGAGTACTTTTCTTTTGATACCGATATTTCTGGGCTAGATACTTTCTTTCCATACGATACTTTTACTCATATCAGTATGGCAGATATCGATACAAAAATTACGGTAGGAAAATTATTGGCAGTACTACAAAGCCACTCAAAGAAAAAGTGTTAATATAATTCATCAGACATGGCTGTATGATGCTTGAACCTCGAGACAAGAATAGGTACCTTTCAAGGCGCAATCAAGATATCTTTCTATGGTGCTTGCTCCGTCGTATTTAGAATTTGAGAATGTTATCGGAACTTAGTTTTGACATTTCTCTAGTTTTATTTTAAAAAGGAAGGAAGAAATCTGGAACTTTCGACTTGAAAACATAGAAGTAAGGTTACATTATCTTTGGTTATCAACTTTGTCACTTGCTTGGTTTGTGTGGAGTGTGCGTTAAGTACGGATTCGAAATATTTGAAGATAATTATGTCCTTCTTGCTAGATACTATGTTCAAAAACATTCACTTCTACCATGACACCGGGAAATATCTACTATAAGGTATACAGCGGCAGTAAATACTAATGTCACCCCCCTCCAGTGATGCAGATACTGATTCTTCTATTCGCACAATATCCACGTATGATTTGTGGAATCATCACAAGACCTTACCAAACACAAAACAACAAAGCAAAAGTCAAACATCAAGCTCTTCTTTACAGTTTTCTTTGAAAAGGATGAGATGTGCCTTGTTTGGTAATATCAGTGTCATCATTGTTGAATGACCCTTTGGAGAAATCGGAAGTTTTGAAAGTAGTATTCCCTTACTTGTACAAGGTAGCCCATGAACACCTAGTTCCAATCCCCGCCAAACGTTTATTGTCAAAGGTAGACAGGACAATCTCATAGACAAGAAACAAATTATCATCTAAACGAGTGGATAAATTATTGTTTTTAAGTGACTGAACAGAGGAAGGGAGGAAAGTGTAAGATGAGTATATTTTAGCTACTTAGTTCCACAGTTTAATGATTCACGGAATTTGCCGTTGATTTGATTTATAACCAAAATAAAAATTGAGCATGATTGTTTTAATTTATAATACATTTTTCACATATTAGGACTGCGAAAGGAAAGATGATTTATTGCTGCACATTTCGTCATCATAAAAGATACTGGCCAATTCAGTTACACAAAATTTTTAAAAAAGGTTTAAATTTGAAATTGACGCACTGATGCAGGCTTTTAACCATAAAATAATAACTTTAAATAAAAGAAAATCACAATCACAATGAATTATTTGAAAAACATTATGTTATCCATACTTTTCTTTCAATTCCTCAAGGTATTGATACTTTTTTCAATACTTTAGAGTACGATACTTTTTCTTTCCGATACTAATTGTGAGCATAGTATCGATACTTTTATTCGATACTGTGTCACTAATTACGAGTATGAAACTGATTTAATGGTATCACAGAATTGTCTCTGAGTGCTAGATACAAAATTTTCTGAAACTGAAGGATTCAGTCTCCTTGCTCTTCACCACCTTTTCTCAAAATTTTAGGCTAGCCCGCATTTGATGATATTTATTCACGTTCAAATCTGGGACTTTGGTTTCAGGCTAACATGTCCTTGTGACGTCAAGTATTTTATACCTACTAAATCAGAATGCTAAGATTTGCTGATGACATTATCTTGTTAGCAGAACAGGTGAGAATTTGAGAAGTTACTGAATGGCATTAACAAAATACTGAAGGAAGTTTTTGGACTGAATATAAATCAGAGCAATACAAGTAGTGTTGCCCAAATTCGGTCTTGGTCTTGCAGTCTTGGTCTTGGTCTTGCATTTTTGCAAGACTAAGACCAAGACCAAGACCAGGTGTATTGATGCAAGACCAAGACCAAGACTGGCCAAGTCTCGTCTTGTTCTTGCATTTGGGCAACACTAGTGTTGTCCAAAATCGGTCTTGGTCTTGCAGTCTTGGTCTTGGTCTTGCATTTTTGCAAGACCAAGACCAAGACCAAGACCAGGTGTATTGATGCAAGACCAAGACCAAGACTGGCCAAGTCTCGTCTTGTTCTTGCATTTGGGCAACACTAAATACAAGTAATGAAATGTAGCAGAAATGATACCAATCACAGTAGATTAAATATAAAAATAGGATCGGATGCAATAGGAGAAGTAAGAGAATTCTGCTACTTGGGAGCAAAATTACAACCGATGGCCGAAGCAGGAATGATGTTAAAAGCAGAATAGCACTAGCAAAAAGAGCCTTCATGAAAAAGAGAAATCTTTAAATTTCAAACATTGATCTAGGAATTAGAAATAACTTTTTAAAACTCTACGTGTGGAGCACAGCACTTTATGGTAGCGAAACATGGACTTTAGAAATACCGGAAAGAAAGAAAATTGAAGCATTTGAAATGTGGTGCTTTAGAAGAGTGCTGAAAATTAAGTGGACAGACAAAGTAAGAAATGATCGAGTTTTGAAAATGATGGGTGAGGAAAGAAGTTTTGTGGCAGAGTCTTACAGAAAGAAGAGACAGGCTGGCAGGTCATAGTTTGAGACATTCTGGATTGGTTAACTTGTTAGTTGAGGGAATAATCGAAGGTATGAACTGCAGTGGAAGACAGAGATTAGAATATATGAGGCAGATAATTGAGGGCGTGAGTTGTAAGGGATATGTAGACATGAAGAGGTTAGTGCAAGATAGGAAGGGATGAAGATTGCATTCAAACCAGTTGAAAGACTGATGACAGAAAAATAACAACAGTAATAATAATAATAATAAAAAAAAAAATCGCCCTATCTCAATGTGCGGTGCCTCTGTGCACTGAACCACAAGTCAACAGAATTAGTGAAAGTTAATTATTGATTTACGTGTTGTAGCGTACCTGTTCCTTAAAATGTCGCTTTTATTACGGCAAATTTATAAGAAAGTACTGTAATGGTCATACGTCTGGTTGCCATAAAAATATTAAAAAATAATATTCATAAATATTTCTGTTACGTGCAATAAATATAAAGTGGCGATGTAAAATATTAATAAGATGTGTTTTTTTTGAAAAAAAAAATCTCTGAAAGCAAGGAGAAAATGTGAGGGCTACTCATGGAGATTACAAAATAAGAATAGACGAATGAAGAACGATTGAGGAGAACTGTGAGATATGAAATTGGAAATGGCACCCCTAGAGAGATACCGGAATACAAAAGGATAATGAATTATATATATATATATATATATATATATATATATATATATATATATATATATATATATATATATATATATATAACATGTACGGCTGCATCTCAAGAGGACATTATTGATATTGAGGTTGCGATATGTTAATTTCTTAAAGTGTGAAAAAGTTATGTGGAGAGTGGAGTAATATATGAAGTGTTGCAGAAAGATTTCACATTGTTGATTTCATTTAAAGGGATAAATCATAAAACCAATTCAGATACAGTATTATTTCAGATACAAGGAAGAAAGATAATGAATTATAACCGGAATGGCGACCGTTGAAACCCGTCTTACCAAAAAGAGACGGCAATAAACGTATTCCTTCGTGGAGGAAAGTCTTAAGGAGCACCTCAGGGTAAAAGACAATATTGTAAAATTATTTATAATCTTTGTTGAATGATCAGAGAGAGAATTTGAATATTGAATAATTGAAATAAGAAAGGTAAGAAGTGTTAGTGTATGTAAAAGATTTGCATTTGTCAGGAATACACAGAAAAGTGGGTTACACTACCTTTTCCCGGTTATTTCGTCGACACGAACCAAAGAAACTCTCTGCCGTTTTGTTATTTATTGCCCATAACTGACTAACATTTTTTAAGAATTATGAGATAAACCAGTTACGTAATTTTACACGAAGCTTACCCATAACAGCAACGGTAATGCTTTTTTCAACTACAAATTCGCTCTAAACATAGCTACCTGTTTAATCTTCTCTGACAACAGACAAATTCGTTATCAGTATAACTCGTTGGCTTCACCGCACTACGGCCACCTATCACGTTTATAGGCTTAACATCCGATACGCAAAGAAACAACCGATAGAAACGACTAGAACAGCTTCAAATTTCTTTAATACTATTTTAATAAGATATTAATTTTAGGCTTCATCACTAGTTTAGGTAACGTGGTGGTATACATCTCCAATTTTGCCGGACGTAAGCTTTCAATATTTGATAACGCCATCAAAATCCGTTTAGTATTTTCCGTGGTATGCGAGATTCTATGTAAAAAAGAAAGAAAAAAATATGTCCAGATGAGAATATGATTTACTGCTGAGGTAGCAGTTGATACCATGTAATTATATATGCCTCTGATTTTAAACAGCAAAATACTTTAAATAGCGTTTAAATTCTGTAAATTTATGGGTAAAAACGTTTGGTGTTCAGAGCCGATTATGAATGTTCTGTTCCTGGGACACCTGAAGCATTTCTCAGGCTCTAAGTCTGATCATAATCTTTTAAAATGAGAGAACGCCATAAAATCTGTTAAGTGGTTTTTGCGTCATGGCAGAACAAACAGACGAAGCGTCGTTATAAATTTATATAATATAGCAGAAGTAGATTAAAACTGACAAACATAAATCTAAGTGGTAAGTTCCATCAGAATTTCGTTTTGTATGGTTCATTAATGATACAGAACCCCCTTACAGTCATTCACATAACAGTGATTAGATTTTGCGGTAGTACATTAGCTACATCTTATATTTTCAACTAGAAGAGGATTTAGCTTTTCCACGTGATACCAGTACTAATAGCTCTGTTGAGATTCTGAACCGGCGTCAGTGAGCCCGTAGCGTGAGCGATAACGTAATCTGGAGTGCACGGCTCAGCCACACATTTAGCTTTATGTGCTTCGTCGGATCCCTCAAGTCAAAAGTCCGCGTGGTTCCTTCATAGGAGGGAGTGGCACGCCCGGGCCCCTCCTACCGCGTGCGAGAGGCGACCAGAATTCTTAGCAAATTGAAGACGGAAGCCGCCGCCATGTTAGGGGCAAGTAATCGTGGGAACTTTGAAACCCTCGTACAGTCATATAACAAACCACTGCAGAATGGAGAATTTTATACTGTTAACGGTCTTCACTTGCTCAAGGAAGATCGAATGACATTAACGACTAACTAGTGACACAATTTCCAATCACGATATTAACTTGTTTTCTTCACTCTGAGGAATGTCAATATTTTCCTCCTTTTCAAGCAGGCTAATGTAACTGACCCGGAAACGTTTCATTAACAGAAACCCATTTATAAAACTGACGAAACACAGATAAACAAATTGAAGAGGGCTGAGCCCAAACTAAGTTTTCTTCTGAAGTCGAGCAATCATTTTCTGTTCAATTCAAGATCATAATCTGACATTCATCACATTGAAATAATGAATGTGACCAAGCAGTTCTTTCAGTGTCAAGGGAAGAGAAGTAGGGAAGGTTTTTACCTTTTTTTGTTATTTCTTAAACTAAGATTTTTTCCTTCTGAAGACTTAACAACTCAGCACATGGCTCCAGGATATCTAAGCATGATACTCACTCCTTGCTAATCAAATTTTGCCAAGGCCAACAAAATATATTAAAATTCATTTTTCATATTACATATTACTTGAATGCAAGTGCACCCCATGGTTTGAAATTATAATCTTGGATATTAAATTCACTTTCCAATCTATTTTTCTTCCAACTTTTGTGTATTCCAGAGAGTACTACCAGTTTAGTTGGCAAGATGCCAGTGTCCAAATTGATTTTATACAATCATTAATTCAATATCTGGAGAATAAAATTACAAAATTAGTAAAAATCATATCATTCATATAAGAATATAAGGAAAGAAAATAAAGAAATTAACTTTTTTACTGTTTTTTTATTCATTATAAAACAACACAGTTTTGTCTAATTTTCTGTCTGATTGACACTTTCTGCTTTTCATATTTACATTTTCTCAGCCTGACAAACATATCAATAATTTTCTTTGAAGGTAGGATAAAATGATTTTCAGGATAAACATTTTCAAACATGTGATCCCTAAGTTCAGTAAAAAAACTATTAAAATTATAACCCTGCAAAATAGCTATTTTTTTTTGTAAATCACCATTCATTACTTTCAAATCGCTGTGAATGAATTCATTCCTTACGCATTTTTCAGCAATTCTGCATATATGTACAACACTTGCAGAGGGACAATACAGTCTTCCAATTATGCGTAGCAGTAACAAACATAGAAGTAAAGAAAAAATTCTTTTCTGTGAACAGAGAAGATGTACAAATGTTGCAAGAGAAAGTCTTTGCAACTTTCATGACCACAAATTCTGCAATATAAACAATTACATATTCAATATAGCCTAATTGGAAAAATGTACGGAAAGGGTATAATCTGAAAACAATTCCTGATCAGTTAAAGTTGACATTTCCAGGAAAAATGTTTTTAGGTTGTTGCTGTAACTGCATTTCTGCCAGATTTTGAAAGAGTAACCAACTTTGAAAAACACACACACACACACACACACACACAAAATTCTCTAAAATATGGCTCAAATCTCCAGTAATTTTGTACATTTCTTATAACTCTTGCACCAACTGCCACATAGATTCGATTTTCTTGCACTATGTTATGTTCCTTGGCAACTTTTCGTATTTGTTCTTGTACCTTTCAATACTGTTTTTTTTCTATCTCTTACTGCTTCATATCTCACACATTTTATACATTTTTCTACGTCAAGTGTATGGTCAAGCTCCACATAGTACTCTTGTTTTCTGACTTCCTCATAAACATTTTCATAAAGAACTGGAATATTTTCTTTCCATTGGAAGAGGTCTTCTGAAAAATATTACATACTGTTGATAGTATACATTTCACACAGCATGGTAGTAAAGCTTTTAGTCCTTACCTTCGATATATTGTCTAGAAAGCGAAAAATTGTTGGTACTGCAGAAGGTTTAGAATCTTTCTATTTCCATTTTCCCAGAAACATTATTTCTCGAAATGTTGGGAACATATAACACTATTCTTCCGTAGGAGTAAAAGTGTCCCAGCGTATTTTAGCTAACCACTCCCTAAATTTATTCAAATCTCGGAGTGGATATCTGTATCGAAAGAAAAATTTAATCAACAGGGTTAGATCACATCCAGGGGTTAAGATAGTAGAAGATTCTGGACTTATTTAAACGCATATTTACTTGTGAAACGATAAATTTGTGCTTCTTGTAGCATCGGTTGGTGCAGTTATATGCATCGCAAGACTTACTAGCCTTGGTAGTAAACACTTGGTAAGCCAAAGAAATACGAGCACTTGATCACGTCAACACTTCTCAACTGTACAAAAGTATACACTGAAAATTACCGGTTGCCCCCAATATGGCGGCAAGCGCATCGTTCAATTTGCAAAGGAACACTGGCGCCGTTGCTCCTTCTAGTGTATAATATTCAGACTTCTTTGGGCACGCCAGATTCAGCTTCGATCCTACTACCCCACAAACTCAGGGGCGTAGGGCGAGTATTTTAATTTGTTCTTGTGATTCTACGCCTCGTCGACGTCGAGGTCATAAAAGGCAGGAAAGGGAAGAACTTGGGCAAGGAGCGAGAAGGAATTCCGCCATCGTGGTTGAAGGAACCATTCTGCAATTCGCGTGGAGTTTTGTCGAGAAATTGTGGAAAATCCAAATGTGGATGGTGGGACCGGAATATGAACCTGCATCCTCCCGAATGCGAGGCCAAATCGTTACCGCTCACCCACCACGTTCGCTTTGAGCCTTTTGCTGCCTTTCACTTTTAAAATATCATAGAGCGATTGACAGATATCGTTTCATTCCCGAATCTATACCAATTCTTTGATTAATTGTAAATTCTTGGATTACTCCGCTGTGTTTTGGGTTTCTACGTTGTTTTAACGCCCCATCTAGCTGACACTGTCTGTAATAGATTCTAGCTTTGATTTATGACTGCTGGTGTAAACGTTTTATGAGTTTGAATTTTGTGGCTTGAAACGCGCTTCGCTGTTAACTTCTTCTGTTTGTTCGTGTTCTTCCAGAACCAGCAATAATTAGTACACACTTTTAAAATGAAGGAAGGCTCAGCTTACAATAATTCCTTTTAATCGCAACGATAACTAAAACCAACACCCGTCATACAATTTACGTGGGTCGTGGCTTGATACTTCATTTCCTAAATTGCAGGTTCTTCTGTTGGCAATTTGATCATCTCACGAAGCGACATCTACTCTCATCGAAGTTTCGAATTCATCTGTTTGTTAAGAATGACCAGCGAACTGTAACGGGAAATGCAAAGCACGTGTATTTAATATTTCCATAGGAATTTTAATCTTTAACTAAACTTTATTGAACGGAGTAAATAATTATACTTTATTAAACGATAAATAATTAATCAAGTTATTGCCTTTTTGTATCAATCAGTTCCGTTACAGGCTGTCGACAATTTTTCTTGGCACCTGGCTCTGGTCTGTGAACGGTAAATTCAGCTGCAACACTGACACGTTAAGTGGCATATCCTCTTCTTCCATATCTATTTAATCAGTGAACGAGATTATTAATTTTTCATATTTATTTCGTGTCTCGTAAAGTGTAACAGGATGAAATACAAACCGTAATGGTATGAGGAAGAAATATAAATAACGTACATTCCAAAGTCGTATGGGGAAAAAAAGAACTATGATAACAATAAATATTTGAACATTACAAACTGAGAGGTGTTGAGGTGTCTCTGTGAGCAGAAATATGTTCAGAAACTGAACATTCATTAGAAACAGTGAAGGCTTTGATATGAGAAAGTAACTGACATGGATCTTTGATACTTTCGGAAGATGGCGTGCGTGTGTGTGTGTGTGTGTGTGTGTGTGTGTGTGTGTGTGTGTGTGTGTAGGGGTGAGAGATTAGGTATGAGAAGACGAGAAGTGTTTGTGGTCAGACAGAAC
>CM061920.1:29860887-29957503 GCA_031002005.1 Vandiemenella viatica | reverse complement strand
CCAATTACGATGTGCAAATACCCAAAACGAGATCGATTTGCAAAAGCTTAGTGAATGAGTAGAGAAACAAATATCACACTAATAAAATAAATATTTTTTAACGATTTCATTTATGACAGATTTTTCTCGGGTGTCCTGCGGGATCAGTTCTTCCATGTGCGACGTTTCGACAACAGCCTCTGTTGTCTTCAGGTCGAAGTTGACACTGTGACAGCAAGTCGCCGACAGTGTGTCAACTTTGACCTTTTCGCCTGATGAAGACAACAGAGGGTGTTGTCGAAACGTCGCTCATGGAAGAACTGATCCCGCAGGACACCCGAGAAGAATTTCTGTCATCTGTGCGCCGGGAAAGACTCAATACTCACATCAATTGCATTTATGCATTTTTTTATATTTCAATTCTAATGGTATATATTTCTTCTTTGTGTGTGTTTATTATCATTATTGTTATATTATCTATATTTACATGTAAGAATAATAGTAAACACAATTATAATAACTCATTTTGTTTCCATTTTTCACTAAAAAAATTTGTTTAGTAGGTCTAAATCTAAAAGCGAGGTTATATAATTTCATATGCGCCCCGTGGAGTTATGATGCATTTCCAAAGTGGCCCGCAACATCCTTTGCGTTCGCCAATCCTACTGTAGTACATACAAATCAGCCAACGAGACAAATCACATTACATATTACAAAACAATTTAACTTCTTTTTCCGAATAATGCAATGTCTTTAGTGCGTTCAAATTACGTTAAATACATTATTTCAACTGCAAGAAGTAACTACGTACAACCAGTAGTCCTTGCACGAATAACATTAAACCAAAAATGAATACTAATTTCTGTACAATTCCGTCTTAAATTTCTCAGTTCTCTGTGTGAAACATGGCCTATATTTCTCCTGGGTGAGGGCTGCATATTACTATTACTCCGCGATTCAGTAAAAGTGTGTGGCGGAGGGTGCATTGCACCTATCCGGGAAGGTAATGGTTTGGAAGGGAAATACGGGATATGGCAGGAGGCGCCCACGGGCTATTGTGAAGAACCATCCCAGCATTCGCATGGAGCGATCTGGGGAAACCATGGAAAACCCAGATCAGGATGGCCGGACTACTTTATCAAAAGCTACTCCTGTCGGAAATTAAGTTTACTCGCTCGGTAAATCCTTTCTATTCCATTCCCTAACTGCTCTCGCAAAAATTAGTACAGAATTGAATCGGTTCTGGCCCTGATTTCTCTCATCTTATTTTCGCGGTCATTCCGGGATATGAATGTTGCTGGTAGCAATATTTGTTTACTGTCATTCCGAAATACGTCAGTCGAGAATTTTTCAATTAGCTTCTGTCGAGAGCAACGCCTTCTGTGCTCCAGGTCTTCGCAACCTAACTCCTTCCACATCGCACTTACGCTTTCCCTCCAACTATATATACCTGTTACGAATCGGGCGGCTCTTCTTTGGACCATCTCTAATGCCTCCATTAATCCCTTTTGATGGGGACCCCATACAGAGCAACAATATTCTAAGTGAGGCCGCACTAGTGACTTGTATGCAATCGATTTAACGTCCGGAATGCATTGTTTTAAATTACGACCTAGAAATGGAAACATACGATTTGCTTTCCCAATTACATTCTCGGTATGCTCATTCCATGACAAAGTACCTGGGTGACCGATCTTCGCTCGGTATCTTTCGATTTCTGTTCAGTATCCAAGATTTCGAGTAAAGTTTGATTAAAGTATAAGGCTTGAAGGCTTCCTAGGCGTTTTGAGGTGCACAGTTAACCAAAGAGAAGTTTAACTAACATCAGTATGCTTACTGGTACCTGAACCTTCTACGTAATGAGGTTAGAGCCGTTTTCGAGAAACCAAATACAAAAAAAAAATCGTGTTAAAAACTTGAAAATCAAAACGTTATCTACATGTGAAATTTCATCCAAATCGCTAGATCCATTTGCGAGACGGCCTCACAAATTGGTTTAAAAAAAAAAAAAAAAATTCTATTAATATGTTAAACAGAAATTTTAATGCCAGTTTGGTATTAATTAATGGCGCGAGATTTGTGGTAATTCAAAGGATTCTACGATAACCCTTGATGATGGATTCTTATGTAACTCGACGAGAAAAATTGAAGGTAAAAAATATATTTTTTTAAATATTTCGCTTAGTTCTCGAGATATCGTATCTCAAAATTGACGTGGTTGGTTGAAATGCGACCTGAACCAGAAGACAAATTTCGCCATAGCCAAGTTTGATGAATTCGTATGAAACTCGTCGAGACAAATCGAAAATAAGGAATTTATTTTTCTGATATCTCGCTTTGTTCTGGGGATATTATATCTCAAAAGTGAAGAGGTTAGGATTAGATCCGTCCTGGACCAGAAAAAAATCCACCAAAAGCACTATGTCTATATGGTGGAAATGTACTTTCAATGTTTTATTTTGTACCTAGTGGTTTTTGTTAGGTTGAAATACGGCCTGGACCAAAAGAAACGTCGCCAAAAGCACAAGGAACTATACCTATAACTGATTTTTGACATGCTGTATCTCGAAAACCAAGAAAATTTATTATTTATTTTCGATATGTTTCATCGAGTACTATGAGAATTTATCATCAGGTTGTGACGTCAATAGAACATCATCTGTGCTATATTTATTCACTCCGATAAAACTATGCTCATACCTCGCAGTAATCTCACATCTTCTGATCAGCATTTCAAAATGATAATAAAACAATTCCCATAAGAAGTAACCTTCGTTATAAACAATAAAGCACAAGGTCAGACGATTCAAAAGGCAAGATTCTATTTATCAGAACCCGTTTTTTCGTATGTGCACTCGCACGCGGCTTTTCAGGAATTTGTAGATGTATTAATATTTAATTATGCACTTTATTATCAAACTCTACTCGAAATCTTGTATATTGAACAGAAATCGAAAGATGTTTTATAATTAAGGTGGTAGTATTTAATGGCTAACTAACAACCACTATTTATAGTCAAAAAGTAAACAATGATTACTTTATAACTGGTACCGGTAATATTAATTTCAAAGAAGTTTCTGTAAAGTTATCACCTCTGATAAAACCATTGATAAATTTTTAATTATCTTTCTTTTTAAATGTTTTACAATTGAACTTGCAGTGCTAATATTTCCACGGGTCAGCCAGTATACAAGAACTGTTCGTTTACTTATTCTTTGGAATCAAAGAAAATCTATTTGTAGGCTTTCTGGTACCTGAATTGTCTACGAGATGGCGCTAGTGCCGTTTTCGATATACGGAGTGACAAAATTGTTCATATTTTGTAAACTCGCTTTTTAGTAGGGAAGACAACTATTCAGGTAATCTTAAAAGTCAAAACATTATCTAAATACCAAATTTCATCCAAATCGTCACAGCCGTTTCCGAAATCCGAAATATATATATATATACAAGAATTGCTCGTTTAAAGATATAAGATTATTACGAATTTGGCGGAATCTACCGTTCTAAGGACAGTACCATTAATTGTATATTCACAATTAAATGGTGTCACCTTTTTACTTACATGCATTATTTGGCACTTTTTAGCGTTTAACTCCAACTGCCAATCTTTACACCACGCAATTATTTTCATAATATCGTCTTGTAACAAAGCGCAGTCGTCCTGGGTTGTGATTTCACGATAAATAATAGCATCATCGCAAATAATCTTTTCATCACCCTTATTATGTCGCACAAATCATTAATGTATATGAGAAACAACAGGGGCCCTATCACGCTTCCCTGAGGAACCCCGGACCTCAGTTTAGTAAGTGATGAACGCTCACCGTCGAGAACTAAACACTGTGTTCTGTCTTCCAGATAGTCTGCAACCCAGTCGCATATTTGTCTAGATATGCCGTAGCCACGAAGTTTCCTAAGTAACCTAGTGTGAGGCACAGTGTCGAAAGCTTTTTAAAGTCTAATAGAACTAAATCAACCTGGGATTGCTCAACTATAATACGGCTCAAGTCGTGAATCAAAAGAGCAAGTTGTGTTTCGCAGCATCGGCCTTTTCTGAATCCATGTTGATTTGGGTTTAAAAGCTCACCTTCATCCAAAAACCGCATGACATTTGAATAGATGATGTGTTCTAAAATCCTGCAAAATATTGAGGTTAACGAGATCGGTCTGTAATTTTGAGGATCATTAACATTCCCATTTTTAAACACTGGACTTACGATGGCGGTCTTCCATTCGGCTGGTATTTTTCCTTGATCCAAGGAGGCGGTATATAATTTCATCAAATATGGCGCAATTTCCTTTGCGTACCTAGAATAAGAATCTTGTAGGAATACCGTCTGGTCCTGGAGCCTTATTGGGATTTACATTCATAAGCAGTTTAGTTATTCCCTCGACATCGAGAACGAGATCATTCATAATTTTGTTGGTACGATTGTTAAATATCGGAATCTCCTCCGAGTTTTCTGTCGTGAAAGTTTTTCTAAATACATTATTCAAAATTTCTGCTTTCTCGATGCTAGTTTCTGATAATTCCCCATATTCATTAATCAACGACGGCATGACCTTACGAGAGCCTCTTATTAATTTGACATATGACCAGAACTTTTTTGGATTAGTAATCAGATCTTCGGATAAATTTCTGACTTGGAATTCCTTAATATATCACGCATTACCTTACGCACTTCCGCTCGCAACTGGACTAATTTAGCGCGATTAGACGAGTCCCCCGACTTCTTTACCATGGCATGTAAACGCCTTTGCTTCCTGAGCAACCGTTTCACTTCCCTATTGAACCATGGGAAGTTGTTATTAACCTTAATAAACTTCGTGGGAACGAATTGATTTAAGCCGGTCCATATTTTTTTTTTTAAATCAAATGATAGGTCCCCACCATTTGTATTTAGCGTGTACGTTTCAAAAATTTTCACCAACTGATCGACCATAAATGCATCGTCCGCCTTATCGAAACATTATACGAGTTGGTCTTTTTCATGCTTCAAATTCAGCCTAGATTTTAAAGTTACCACAACCACCTTGTGGTCACTTATACCGTCTTCTATACAAACTGTATCTACAATATCCGGATTTTTTGTAAGAAAAAGATCCAAAATGGACGAGAATCTTTGACGCTCCGCGTTGGTTCTTCGACCATCTGTTCAAGAGAATTTTCTGCGAATGATTCTAGGAACGTTTCGGTTATTAACCTATCTCTTCCGCATGACTTGAACGTAAATGTGTCCCAGTTAACTGAGGGTATATTAAAATCGCCTCCAATGATCAATGTATGTCCCTGAAATTTTTGAGAAATAATATTAAGTGACTGCCTAACATACTCCACGTTATCTAGTCCAGTATCCGGAGGTCGGTAAAATGATCCTATTATGAATTTTATTCAGAACCCCATCAAAGTCCGTCAACATGGTAAGGCATTTTTTTTTTGTTAAAAAAAGCAGTGTACGAAGGTTTTTCCCGGTGTATCGCTGAAATATAATCTTCGCGGTTTCGATGCCGAATTGTGTTGGTGAAAAACGAACTTTCGGTAGTGAAATCTTCCGCCATTTTCAGTTCTGATACTCACGCTGTGACAGACAGATGTGCTCTTTTTCTTTCTTTCTTTTCTTTTTTAAATAAGAAACAAAACAAATGATTTCTCCCTCGTACTTGATGAACAGTGCCCCAAAGTCACTTTTTCAAAAATATTTTAAATGTACATCCTTTCTTCTGGTTACAGTCTTATAATAAGTGTAGCCTCATTCTTTTCGAAGGCACGGACGCTATCTTTGCGATAGCTGACGAATACCTGGATGTTCTGCTCTCGATGGCTCATCCTGGGCACACTTTTGGAAACCCTATAAGCTATGCTCTAATTCACAGCATGTTACTTCCAGCAAAACTTTCTTATCGAATTATCTTTGATTCTACAAGACATTACGATACCGTTGCTACTGTTTCATTTTGCATAAATTGTGACGTAATTATATTGCGAGAGATGCTGTTCTTCTAACATTTTGTCTTCAATCTAAGTAAAACGAGATGAGATAACAAGGAAAATTGAAATATTTACACTAAACGTAGACAGATTGATATGATCCCTGGACCAATAATATTCCTAACACTCGTTCAAGGATTTTGGGACGAAAATACCTTTTACTCTACTACGTTTTCTGTATTGTCGAATTAATATATTACATTTGTTCAAAATCAATGGTGCGGAAGAGAGTATTTGTGTTGATATCATGTAGTTCAGCATGACCGTTGCATGTTAGGTATTTTACAAATTTCTGAAGATTTCACGTTTGAGTCTGTAATAAATTTAAAACGCGAGACGATACTGATATTTCACAAATTTCTGATTTTGTTAGGAACTTAAAAATAACGCTTTGTTCCACACATTCTCCCAAACAAGTAATGCCGTTTTTCTGACTGACTATTAATAATAATTTCGTGAGCTCTCGTGGATCCGGTTGACAGTTTCTTAGAAGTTGCGCAATCCGCCTCTGTCATAGCCGGCTAACCCAATCCGGTAATCCTACCAGAAATACAGGACCTACACTTTAACGAAGATCGTCGCACCGTACTTCATATTAACAGAGCGATGCTTTGCTAGAGTTCAAAGGAATTTTTAAGATCTCTAAAAATTCCAGAGGAGATCTGTATTCGAACACAAGATCTCTCCAGACCATCTGCGCTACTATATTGGTACTATTAGCTATGCTGAAACATGTACTCGCTCTTCACACCATGTTATCAAATTGAGCATTTAGTTTCCATCGGTGTGCAGAAGAAGTTCGAAGCATGGCGGCCGAACCGTTTGCAACTCATACCTGGGCGCGGCGCCTACCTGACAGCTCGGAAACTATCGACTGCAAATTCAGCATTTATTTATTTTATTATATCCACTTATTAATTTGAATCTGAAGGACCTTCGTACTAGTTTCACAAACAAAGCTCGGTTGGAAATAATGAATTGGAATGTCGATTTCGGAATTTACAAGATTTTCAGCATCTTTTGGATATTGCCGAAGATGCAGTAGATTTAATTTCTGATCTTAAAGCGAATAATAAAGCGGCTTAATCACGCTATACTTTGTCCAAATAGAAAATATTTCTCTATAAAGGTAATCATTAAATTGTTTACAAGCACTAGTTTGCTCCTGCTGTTCTGACGGGTTCCAGTTAGAAATATTCATAAAACTGAACACCACTATTTAGGTGTATTAGGCACATGGCAACAGCTTTTCACGTGTGTTTGAGGTCAAATCTTCTCATGGCTTATGCTAGGTTTCATATCTCGTCCCTGAATAACAGTGTTGATGAATTTCTGTTTGATAATATCTTCAAACTGATTCAGAAGGTGAGACATTTTTGTCTTTGCAAGATTATTTGAACAAGCACAACGTTACTTTCTGGAACATTGTTGTTGTTGTTTGTTGTGGCTTTAGGGTGCGTCGACAGCGAGGTAATTAACACCCTTCGGGAATTTTACTGCAGTAGCTACTGAGGTGCACCTGCTTTGGAGACGTTACAGAGGATTTTTCCTCTTTCTGAAGCAAAATAATCCTAATGTACGTACTGTTCACTGTGTCCTACACAGGCATTTTGGAGCAGTAACAATATTACTAATAATACCCCAAGCTCAGAGCAGAAGTCGAACCTTTCTTTTTTGCGTTCCCAACTTCATACATGGTTGAAGCTTGTTTCAGTCACGCGAATGCAATTTCGACAAAACAGAGGAACAATTTGAACCTGAAAACCGTGGTGATTTGCAACTAAAACTTATCAGTTTTCAACCGAATTTCTACAATCTTCCTGCTACTTTTCAGACACATTCATTCCACGAATATCAACTAGTTTAATAAGATAATGTGTTAACATATTTTTAAGGTATTCAAAAGTAGTCACAAAATCACAGTAAGAGGGTTTTTTTCGTACATTATAATTTGTGTTAAATTTTTAAACATAATTGCGTACTGTACGTTTTATGACACGAACGGTTTAAGAACTACAGGCAAATTTGATCTATCCATAATTTTGTTTTTACTTTTTAAAGATTATTATGACAGTGACAAATATCTCCTTCTTCTGTTAATGTTATTGGGTGGATATGATATGGGAACTATAAATTCTTCTATTGGGTTGCTATACAGGTGTCCTTATCGCTTGGCATCAGAAATGCCAATAATGATTTAATGTTTTCATTAAACACTTAATCTGCGGGTCAATAAGAAAGCAAATCTTCTGCGAAAGGGTCCACGGGATAAAAAGTTTTTTTTTTTTACTAATGGCTTTACGTCTCGTCGACGTCGAGGTCATTAGAGGCGGGATGGGACTGGGGACAAGGAACGGGAAGGAATTCGGCCATGGCCTTTTGAAGGAAGCATCCCGGCCTGGAGTGATTTTGGAAAACCATGGAAACCTCCCCCCCCCCCCAAAAAAAAAGTTGGGGACCCTGGTCTAAATCACTAGTAACTAAATACAGACGTAAGTTTTTAATTCGTATTATCTGTTCAATAGGCCGGGGGTTAGCTTAAATTTCTAGTACCTATATCCAAGTATTCAGCTCAGTAGGGAAAAAAGAAAGAGTTATTACGTCATTAAAAAAAAATTAATTTAATTGAGTGAACAGCTGGAGCGCATGTTCCTGTGCCAGTTTCTCTGAATATCTAATTACCCCTTTCTAAGTATTTTTAATTACTATCTTATATATCTTGATTGTTAAAAACTCTGTCCCCACCTACTTTTGCAATTTAAAAATTTTAATTTTAAATCCCTTCGACGTTTTAGGTAATTTATACATAACTTCACTTGGTAATTTATTCCAATTCTAGACCCCCTTACCCACAAAATAAAATTTTCCCACTCCCTTATCCATAAAATCGAGAGGCAGCTACTGCCCATGGTCATCTTTTTCCTTCGATGCGCTACTCCTAATTTTTCGGCCAATATCCTACCAAGCTCCACCACCAACGTACAGCTTGTACACTCTCAGCACTCCCCTGTCTTCCAATAACTCCCATTTCAGATTCTTTATCATATCAGTTACTTCCTGGATATTACGGTAATTTCTACAAAAAACCTACCTGCTCTTCTTTGCACAACTTCGAACTCTTGTATTTGATACCAGAAATGTGCGTCCCAAACTACACCTATTGAAGCAGTAGTCTGACTGGCTGGTAATGTGTGGACTAGAGATGGGTCGTTCGCGAGTGAATCAGTTCTTTAGAGCAATTCTTTTAAAAGAGCGAGTGAGCAGTCACTCACTAAAAAGTGAACGGTACTTCTTCTAGGTGAGTCGGTCATAAGATAAGTCGGCTGATGAAGAAGAGCTTGTTCACGTGGACTTTGTGGAGGTCTTCTAATTGCATCAAAGTCGATTTAAGGGGGGTATTTTCATCGAAAAGTGGGGGTGTAACCGGATTCTGAGGGGTGAGACCTAAAAAAAAAAAAAAAAAAGGGTCTCAAATATAACTGAGCAAGTGAGCTAGTGAATCGTTCAAAACAACTAGTTCTCTTCGTAGAGTGATCAAATGAACACCGCTCTTTTAGTGAATCACTTTGCCCACCTCTAGTGTGGACTATGTGTGACATGTTCGGTGCACATGAACGAAGCTAGTTAATTGATACGAGGTCTGAACCTGACAACGGGGGAAGAATGTCACCGGAGCCTCGCGATTCGCACAGGTGACGGACGCGCAATTGCGTGAGGGATTAGACAGCGTTAGTCAGCGAGATGACTGTGGTATGAGTCAGGTGAGGGCGGTATGAGTGCGGAGCCAGACGGGTTTCTGGGAAGAGCCGGTTTCGTCAAGCCATGACGCACCCGCCCACCTCCTAGAAAAAACAGCTGCCGTCTGCGGTGAAGCTACCGGCTTCTCTCGGCTCCGGTGTCGGCCGCCTGCACAGACGCTGACTCGAAGCGATCATCTCATACACCCTCCAGCTCCTCTTTCGTCTGTCCTCGTAGCAATCACTGGTAGACTCGGTGTAACCGCGACCGTGCTTTGCATAGGGTCACGGGTTCAACTGGGTGAATGCATACACTGTCCCGGGTCTAACTTGGGACTTGCTAATTCCTATGGGAAATGCCAACATTACAGACGACTGCTTGCTTTCCATTTTAGAAGGAAGGTCATCATCTTTTATTGTTGTTACTAACTAATTAACTAATAGTCCACAACCCGAAGGTTGGCTGGGTCCTCCCGAAGGAGGCATACAAGCCATTGTGTCAGTGGTAGGATGGCCAGTTCCTTTCCTCTCTGACCTACTGTTTAACGTGGAATCTGAACCACGGAGCGACGTGGCATAGCTCATATGATCAAACACAACTCTTAAAAATTTCTGCGCCTGCCGGGACTCGAACCCTGGACCGGAGCAACATTATTATTATTATTACTCCGCTATTCACTAAAAGTGGGTGGCGGAGGGTGCATTACATCAATCCTAATGTGTAACCATATGTGCATCAGAAGGGATATACGGCATATGGCAGCAGACGCCTATGGGCTATTTTAGGAACCATCGCGGCAGTCGCCTGGAGTGATCTGGGAAAACCATGGCTATTGGAGGATTTTGAGTACAATAAACACAGCCTCATACTCGGCAGACCACTCAACACTTAGGCAATAATAATGTTGGAGCGTTTTTTTTTTTTTTTTTTTTTTTTTAAGAATAAAATTAGTTTTCATAAACATAGTTCATTACCCCTGACTAGATCTGATTTAGTTATTAAGTTTCTGCGTTTTTGGATCTTTTAATATTAATTTAAACCAAAAATGCATTTAAAAAGTTTAAAAGTGACCGAAGAAATAGGTTTTAGGGACAAAAAAAAAATTAGTTTTTAGCGTCAAAGATAATGACTGCGTGAGTTGAACTAGTTGTGATACGAACTTTGCGATTATTGGACTCTAACGCAAAGCTTTAAGAACTTCAAGAATTGAAGGGACGTAGAAGTATCAATCAAGGACAGAGGCGATTTTGTTATGTATTTATTTTCTTTTTTCTTTTTTCTTTTAGGGCATCACAGCATAACCTGCTCCGCCTGATATACGAACCTGATTTGGTTTTGACACCTAGGGATTGGTCTGTAAAATTTTATGAATTTGTATCGAGTTTTAATGGACATGTTAATAGAAGTAGTAAAGACGAACTGAGTCCATCACACTGTATAGTAACAGTTCCGTATATCAAGCGTACTTACTTGATATAAACATTCTTGTATGTTTAGCAGTATCTTTGATCATACACCCTTCTCGCTACACAGCCGGTCCAGCCACATTAATTTCGGATTTCCATGGTTTCCCGAAGTCACCGGAAGCATACTATCTGCACTTGTTAACATGAAGAAGGTCGTGGAAAACGATTGGTACCCACTGCAGAACTACTAACTATCTAAACTGCGACTGAAATCTCCGGAGTAGATTTATAACTTGATCCCTGATACAGAAAGTGCCACCGCGGAAACACCGAGAATAACTTTGACTAGCAAGGATTGGCCAAGCATGGGTGAAGCGCTCCTAGTGATTACCACCTGGAAGTATTTCAGAGTATGGTACTTGGAAGGCATTGAACAGATTGAGAACTGGTGTCTGCAGAAACAGGACAGTCTGACAAAGCGGAGACACGAAGAAGAATCCACGGCAAGCGTTTGCGGAGAAGACCACTCCGTCAAGCATCTGCTGCAGTGAAAAGGAATTACTCAAAATTGAGGACAGTTCTGTTGTAACTGGCAGAGTTTGGGTGAAGACCACGT
The DNA here is from genome assembly GCA_031002005.1 of Vandiemenella viatica. Lineage (NCBI taxonomy): Eukaryota > Metazoa > Arthropoda > Insecta > Orthoptera > Morabidae > Vandiemenella > Vandiemenella viatica. Next base: position 29,945,772 of record CM061920.1, on the reverse strand, counting down.
AGCTTTTATTTCGAAACTGTAATTTTATTTCGTGTCTGGTTTATTTTCGATATAATTGTCTTGTTTAACAATTTGTATAATATTGTATAATAAATCATTTTTAAAGCACTGTCAATTTTCGTGGCTACATCTATTTCTGACAGGAGTAAGTAAACTCCAGGCACATAAGATGTTACCCTCCGAGCTTGGTGGGTGAGCGGTAACGCTTTGGCCTCGCATTCGGAGGACGCGGGTTCCAATCCCCGTCCGGCCATCCAGATTTCGGTTTTCCAGCGTTTCCCGAATGATCAGGATGGTTCCTTCAAAAATCCATGGCCGAATTCCTTCTCGTTCCTTGACCCCAATCCCTTCCCGCCTGTAATGACCTCGACGGCGACGAGGCCAAAAGCAAAAAATAAAAAAAAATTAATTTCCACCGGGCCTGCTGGATGTCCTAGTGTTCCAGAGGACGTGGATTCGGTTCTCTGGTCTACGATACAGATTTTGGTTCTTCGCGGTTTCCTGATATCGCTTTAGGTTAATATGCGGATGGTCACTTCAAAAAGCGGTGGCAGAATTCCTTCCTGTTACTTCCCTCCAGTCCACTACCTGATCTAATGACGTCGGCGAGCCATAAAGCCTGAAAAACCAGAAGTGGAAGAGAAATTTCTTTGCATACATCACAGCCGATTTTCCTGTCATTGCTCGTAGTCGACGTGTCGTAAAAAAACCAATTTTCCCATACTGCCTTGTTTATTGATGCCAAAAGATGTTTACAATATTTCAAAGTGTCCCCATCGCTTCAAATACCATTTGAGGGGTAAAGGTAAAGGCAGTGAGTTTTCACAGCTTTCAAGCCGTAATCCCGTAGGATTGGTGGTGGAAAAGCTCCGCATATTTCCTGACCGTAGGTGCTAGAGTGGATGTGCTGTGGCAGGAGACACGATCTGGCCCTTTTTCTTTGCCTCGTCGAGGAGTTTCCCTCACGGTACTCATCTGATAGCAGGCTGAGCGGGGCTGGGGAGCCGTTCCGGACGTTCGAGGAGAAATCTTCGGCTTCGTCGGGGATCGAATCCCGGTCGTCCGGGCAGTGGTCAGGCGTTCTACCACCTGAGCTAAGCGGTCGCCTCCATTTCAGGGACTCAAATCGAAATTCTGCCAATTAGGCTTGTCTGGTGGGGTATGAGAGGTGGTGGTGCACAATTCCTAATCACCAGATAATGCGCCAAAGTCCTGGGTTTGTCGTATTTTTATAAGATTGGTAACGCTTCTTCTTACCTCTTGTTGGACTATCGGACTATCCTACAGCTCTCCCCAAGTTTACCATATAAATTTAAAAAAATTATATATACTTTTACTCAAAGGATCTTAGTAACTCTTCGCTTTGTTAATGGTTACAATACATTTATAACAACAATAACATGAAACCAATTTAATAACACTTTTCTGTCCTGTTACGGTCACCATGTCGTATTTTTATAAGATTGGTAACACTTCTTCTTAACTCTTGTTGGCCTATCGGACTTCGTATTTTATTTCTGGTTGTCAGGGACGAATGTCTCGTTTGTTTTTCTTTCCTTTTCTTTTGCTTGTTCAAAACTTTAGACTTTAAATTTATTCATATAGTATTTTCTATTGGAAACAAGTAATAAACCTTCTATGACTTGAATCTATTTATTAATAAATCATCCAATACTAATACTCCGAAGATTACTAAAAGTCCTTTGCAGCAGTAACTATTACTACTCAAAAACATGCACCCGAACTTTTCTCACGCTCGTTCTAAATCTTAGCTACCTTGTTACTTTTCTTTGTTTCCCTAGTAACCAATTCTCACAGAGTAGTTATCCGTGCTTTATAGTTTTTCTAAGTATTGTGTTATCCTACAGGTTCTCCGAAGTTTGTATGGAGTGAGGGCATGCGACACTGTTGATAGTGATTATTCCATCGGATGGGGACGTTATGCCTGGTGGCCACACCTTATGTCTTTCGGAAGAGTAGGACTGAATAGCCAGGCATCACATTTCACCATCTCCTTTCTTCATCTCATATTTCATACAAACACAAATAACAGTCTGAACACACACAATAGTACAGTCATTCACTGGTGTTACTAGGGCAGGCAAGCGGAAACCATCGAAGTTAACAAGAATGATGCTGCCGAGGACTAACTCCATTCAGAGCATCCACAAAGACTGACTCATTGGGCGTTGGAGACAATCAGCAATAATCATCTTAAACTTTATTCTCAACAAATCTCAGTAACGAATGATGTGGCTTCAGGATGTGTAGCTTTTTAATCAGACGCCTTATCTATTGACAGATTGGTGATGATTAATAGACTTTCGGGTTATGCAGCGTTGTTTATTCAACTACCTGAGCTTTCGGCTGGTATCCTACAGCCTTCGTCAGAGATACTGTTTATGTTGACATAGCAACGAGCGCCAAGGATCGCAGCATTATTCACTAACGTGCCCGTAGACGAAGCCGTTGTTGTAATACGTGCTAAACTTCTTGCACAAGGAAAGTCTACTGAGTGGGCTGACCTGACAGAGTTCTGCCTTAAGTGAACTGTGTTCCAGTACGGGGGTCAACTTTACGCCAAAGTTGAAGGTGCGGCCATGGGCTCGCCACTTTCACCTGTAGCCGCCAACATATTTATGGAAGCATTCGAAACGGAGGTGCTTAACAACGCGCGCCTAAAACCTAAAAAGTGGATCCAGTACGTTGATGACATCTATGTCATCTGGCCTCACGGTAAGGAGAATTTGCAGGAGTTCTTTACACCACCTGAATAGCACCCATGCAAGAATCCAATTCACTATGAATGTGGATGAAAATGGACAACTGCCATTTCTCGATGTCCTGGTTCATAAGCGATACGATGGACATTTGGGTCATACTGTATATCGCAAGGCGACCCACACTAATAGGTATCTGCACGCCTTGTCGCACCATCATCCGGCAACGAAGAGAGGCGTATTAACATCACTTAACTTGGAGAGAGGACAGTATGTGACTCGGAAAGTCTGAAGGAAGAAATGGAGACACAAAAATATTCCGAGCCAACGCCTATGGTGGATCCGATATCTGAAGGGTTTTAAGACTCAAAAAACCCATGGAAGACGTCAACTTATTCCAAGATATTAATGTGCCAACAAAATTCGCCTGTCTCCCATACATACAGGGTATCACTGACTGGATTGGGAAACTGTTAAAGCGAGTAGAGGTGCGAATAGTATATAAGGCAAACTGCAAACTTGGCCAATCATTAACCAAGCTAAAGGACAGATTGCACCTACACCAGCTTACGGGTGTTCATGAATTCCTCTGAAGCTGTGGCAGTGTTTACATCGGTGAGACAGGCCACACTGTGGCGGAAAGACATAAGGAACATATCCGCCGCTATAAATATAACAACAGCGACAAATCCGCCGTAGTTTACCATGCATTAACACCGGACATGAAATAAAATTTCAAGACACGAGGCTACTGTGGAGAGAAGAACAGTGGTGGCCCCAACGTGTGAAAGAGGCAGTAGAAATTTTAAAGAATACGCACAACATCAACACCATCCTGCGACATCAGACTTTCCCGAGAGCATGGAAGCATGCCATCGTGGTCGGTATTCATAAGGCTGGGAAAGATCCAATCTTTCCCCAGCATTACCGGCCAATCAGCCTGCTACCCGCGCTCAGCAAAGTGTTCGAGCGAATTCTGCTGAAGCGTATTGACACCTACATCCAGGCTGCAGGCGTCATACCCGATCATCAATTTGGGTTCCGTAGAGGGCACTCCACAACGCAGCAGTTGATGCGTGTTATAGAGGCAGCCACAAGGGCCTTCAACGAGAGAAGCTATTGTGGTTTGGTGTTGCTCGATGTCGCCCGTGCATTCGACTCAGTGTGGCATACGGGTCTGCTCTGCAAGTTGTACGAATGGGGCTTGCCTGGACCCTACGTAAAATTGATCCGCAGCTATCTGTCAAGGCGCACATTCTGCGTCAGGGTTGGTGATGCCATGTCAACACGACGGCGCATTCGTGCAGGTGTACCACAGGGTTCAGTGCTGGGACCAGTTCTTTATAACCTGTACACAGCCGACATTCCAGCACCTGTGAATGTGAAAACAGCCACGTACGCCGACGATACGGCATTCTTTACATCCAGCCGTAGCAGAGCCATCGCGACGAGACGATTGCAGGAAGCTCTTCAGCAGACGATAGCCTGGGCCAGAAGGTGGCGGATAAGTATAAACCCTGTCAAAACGCAAGCGATTATGCTGACGCGACGCCTAGGACGCCGTAGTGAGCAACTACCTCACCCGCAACTTCAGCTCAGAGGTAAAACCATTCCCTGGGCACCAACTGCTCGTTACCTTGGTGTAACACTTGACTGTAAGCTGACATGGCGAGCTCACATCAAGGACATCAGGCAAAGGGTAAGTGCTCGGCTCCATTCTCTTTACCCTATACTTAACCGGGAAAGTTCGTTGGTACCTCACCTAGGAGTTGCCATTTATTGCTCCTTGATTAGGCCGGTAATTGAATATGCTTGCCCCGTCTGGGGGTACGCTGCTAATTGCCACCTGAGAAAGTTGCAGGTGCTGCAAAACAGAACACTGAAGCGGGCACTACATCTGCCCAACCGTTTCCCCACCGTCGCAGTCCATGAGGCGTCGGGAACAGAGAAGCTCATTGACAGGTTCCGGCAACATGCCTATAAATTCTACAGAGCAGCACATCACTCTGCCAATCCACTGGTCAGTTGTCTCGGCGAATATGAAACTGCCGCTGACAAACATAGCAGGCCATTGGTGCTGACGGAGCGCTAAGGACCAACTAATAATACGCCACCAAGACGACCAATCAGAAGTGAAGAGAAGACCACTCAAGAGAAGACTGAGGGAGGAAATGTCTCAGGACAACAACCCCCAACCGACCAGCTTTAATGCTGAGACTGGCGAAGATGTGCACAACATCAATGAAGATAGCAGGCTTTAACTTTGCGATGCTTGGCACTCGTTGCTATGTCAACATAAACAGTATCTCTTACGAAGGCTGGAGGAAACCAGCCGAAAGCTCAGGTAATTAAATAAACAACGCGGCATGCCCCGATAGTCAGTTAATCATGAACAAAGATGGCCGCGGAAGTCTTAGGAATCAGATGAGTGATGCTATTTTGATGGCGTGAACAAACTGTCGCCATCTGTTAACGAAATGAGTATCTTGCGTTCCGTATGTATATGTATGTACGTATGTTCGTTTGGGTCAACCAAGGCTACGTTAAGCTTTCGTTTGGCATGAATTTTGCTTTTGAATGTGTACACGTCTGTGTTACAACTGGGATTGTTAGTCCTAGAGGGGACCCACAGATTTTTAACGTTGAATCCGAACCACGGAAGCTTTCTGGAGTACTTCACATTACACTTCAAGCTGTGCCAGAGGAGATGGTTGGGTTAAGGACTTATGAAAATCGTTGCCGAGACAGGGAATCTAACCAGGAACCTTTCGATCTGCAGGCAGATGTCCTAACTACTGAGTCACCAGGCTGCTTCTGCGTTCTGTGTGATAACTGCATGTGAAATGTGAAAAAAAAACCGCAATCAGGACTACAGACAGTGCGCTCGTCATGGGAATTGAACCTGGGTCTGTTGTACATTTCCGAGACATGATTAATTCACTTTCGGGTTATGCCGCGTTGATTATTTCACTACCTGAGCTTTCGGCTGGTACCCTACAGCATTCGTCAGAGATACTGTTTATATTGGCATAGCAACGAGCGCCAAGCACCACAGAGTAAAAGGCCGCTATCTTCATTGATGTTGTTCGCATTCTTTAAAATTTCTGCAGCCTCTTTCACAAGTCGGGGCCACCACTGGTCTTCTCTCCACAGTAGCCTCGTTTCTTGAAATTTAACAGTTACACGTCCGCCTATAATAGATATGAACGAATTATTACTTTCGTGAAAAAAAAAGGCAGAAATTTCATGGTAAGCTGTTGATATCGTTTCTGTCATGTACTGGTGTAATTTTCCTCACTTTGAAGCAGTTGGTACCATTGTTAGTGTCTGCCTCTGCATTTCGAAGCCATCACAATTATTGCCACACGTCAACTTCACTTCGAGAGTGTTTACGTACTTGTCACAACACGGTGAAATCTTTATTAATCTACGAGTACTTTCCATCAAATCTGTAGTTCTGCTGTCCAGCTAAATGACATTGCTGTCACTCGAACACTTCATTCTTACAGATAAAAAAAATAACCAATCACATCGATACAGATCAGAGAATGACTGCCAAATAACAAAGGATTCAAAAATTCATAAATGCCATCAGAAAAATTGGAAGCAATACATAAATCCTTACTCCGTACTGCGCGAGTTGTATTTCTGACCGCAATACAATGTTGTTCTTTCAAATGTGAAACTGACGGTGGACATTTTCCAGATTTTAAGAATTGAACAGGTAGTTACTCAGAGAAGAAGAAGTCATTAGAGGCGAGAAAGGACTGTGGCAAGGAACAGGAAGGAGTTCGGCCATGGCCTTTAGCAGGACCCATTCCTGCAATCGCCTGGATTGTTTTCTTGAAACAATGGAAAACCGAAATCACGATAGCCGAACGAGAATTTGAACGCGTGTCCTCCTGAATACGAGGTACGAGCGTTAATACTCACCGGGCTCAGTAAAAGTATAAGGAGTATGCGCCTCACATCACACAGCATGCAAGATAAACACTCTTTTGTTAACTTTAAAAAATCCCCTACAAAGATGACATTACATCACGAATTTTTTTTTAATATTGTTTTTTGACTATGGTACATCAATTACTTATTTGTTCAATTTTCTGATATACTGTACGTTGAATAACACGGGAAACGTAAATCAAAACACTACACCCAAGGTAGCACTTTGATAAATTCTGAATCTTAATTTTTGTTAATGTTTACAGCGGTACAATATTACAAACAGCAGACACAATAACCAAAGTTTCTGCTTAATATCCATACTAAAACTTTATGACATTTATGCGGAATATTTCCTCTTCGCATTAAATGCCTAGTATTCACAATAACACTATGAATATTTGGTTAGTTAATTTTTTCTAATTTTATTTTCGTTAAAATATAAAGAAAACGAAAGTAAAACTGTGATTTGTGATAGCTGGATGAACACGTAAAAAGTAAAGAATCTGAAAGAAACGATACTTTAGACATTTTTTCTTCGGAATAATAATTTGAACTAGAAAATAAGTAACAGGCAAATGCTAGTTAATAGCACTTTCCGAAGTTATAAATGAACTGAGTAAGGTTTTTATCTTTAAGGAAGGGAAAATATGCTCTAATGGGTGGAACCGTGTGTGTTTGTAAACCGGGAAGACCTTGAGGTAGTGCATTATTCTATAAGAGAACAACGTGTTTGTCTCTTTGGAAATATCCCAGTATTCTATTAGACGATTTTCAGGAAATCGACAGGTAAACGGCAGGAAAATGGTCGCGGGCTGTTTAGGAGGAAGGCGACAAGTCTTTTGAGCCTTGCTGTTGACTGCAGTAAAAGTATTAGTTTGCGGTCCGCTTCGCTCGCCTCCGCTTTCTAACGCTGTCTGTAAACTTTCTAACACTTACTAGGTTCATTTTAGCCTCTATTTCTTCTTGTCTGCGTTTGTGGAAGGCTATAATCTGGAGGAATATATTTAGTCATTTTGGGAGATGACTATGATGTGCAACCAACTAACCGACATTTCTCAAAAACATCGCGTAAACGGTAGGAATGACATATCGTTTTATCATACTGCGGGCGAGAGGTATAATAGGTTAATAGATTTATTAATTACGTTGAAAAATTTCGATCGCTTGGAACGCTCGGTGTATGTTATCTCACCTTGAACACCACTTCAGTAGATTGTTTGCACTGAGCTCTCTTGAAGTCAGTTTTACAGTTTTGATAATTTTTTAATTATTGAAGTCTGGTATCGAGTTTTCGGACACACTTTGGATTTCTGCTTTTTTGCGTAGCTATCTAATCGTTACCTGTATTGTTTATTCCCCTTTTCGGTTCTTTTTCCTAACCATTGCGAATGTACACTCTTCTCTCTATGTCTTCTTGTATCACTTGCTTCTTGCTTCTCTTCTGCGACTGAAAGAAAAAATATAATTTTAACAAATTCGTTTAAAGCGACTTAGTATTATTTATCATTCACTTATTTGTGTGCAGTTTCAATTCACTTTGCTTTTTATATTCTGAATAAGTAGTCCTCACCTAGATTATCTCCAATTTAAAATTACGGTTCAGGTAAATACTTTCATAAATTTCTAAAGTTACAGCAGTTAATACGTTAACTAAAAATCTGTAGTTTCGCATTTTCCTTGTCCACTATCTTTAAGGAAACATAAAAGCCCTACTTATTACCAATACTTGAGTATGAAGCATTTGTTTTTTTTTTTTTTGCATCCCTTCCTATCATGTGCTAACCTCTTCATTTCTACATACCCCTTGCAACCCACGTCCTCAATTATCTGCTTCATATATTCTAATCTCTGTCTTCCTCTACAGTTCCTACCTTCCACTGCTCCCTCCACTAACAAATTAACCAATCCAGCATGTCTCAAAATATGACCTACCAGCCTTTCTCTTCTTTCTGTAAGCTTTTTGCACAAACTTCTTTTCTCACCCATCATTTCCAAAACTCGTTCATTTCTTACTTTGTCTGTCCACTTAATTTTCAGCATTCTTCTGCTGCGTAAGAAGCACAAGGATATATATATTACCACAAAAAGGATATTAAGTCCACTGAACTGGGTTAGATAGTGTGTGAAGAATACTTTATATGAAGTCTCAAGAACGAAGAAGGAAAGAAGAGATGCAATCGGAACATACGACACGCTCAACAGATACTATGGTGAAGCTAACTTTAAAACATTCTACAGACGGAAGCTTAAGAGTAGAAAACAATAACATTAGAGAAATAAGAATATCTACAATATCAAATATTGTATTTCTTAGCAGACAAAACAGTTAGCGTATGAAATCAGTTACCACAGTAAAATTTACAAATTTAAACACGTTCAAAAATAACGACGATTTTTACCGTAATGCAGGTAGATAAAATGCATAAACATGTATTGTACATGCAGGTGAAATTAGATGAACTGTGGTCTGATGTATCAACAAGTAAATAAAACTCTCAAGCACATGAACACGATTGTAAAGGCCGAACAAATAAATGGACCCCAAAAATAGGTTCAGCAGTTTTCGAGGAAGTAAAATAGGATTCTCTGCATAATGCAAACTTTTACGCATAGGACCTGTAAGGCAGTTTTAACACAATAATAAAAGTAATTTTATGTGTATTAAATTTCAGGCATCAGGTCTTAATGAACGGCTGACCTAATTTTATTCAGAATTCTTATTTAGCTTCCTTTATTGTACAGCATTCTGTCGTTCGTCACTTTGCAGTGTAATATCATAGTACACATTACGGTAGTAGCATCTAAGGGCGTATACAAGATCAGAACTAGAGGGGAATAGGATTTAAACTGGGAGGGGGAGGGAGAACTCGTATTGGTGTTGAGGAAGTGGGGTTGGGAACTGAAACATGACAATTTCTTACAAAACCAATTGAGGAAACTATTTTTATTATTGATTAACATAGTAATCCAACCACTCAATCTAAGGACCTACTATGTATTTAAGATTATAACTCAATTAAAGTTTTTTTTTATGTAAACATTAACCGTCTCGGATTCTCAGAAAATTTTTCACTAACTTTGTTTGTCAATATCTCATGGTATTCTTTCACGAAATTTTGATGAATAATCCAGTCAATTTTTCTTCTCCCATAGTGCACTTAAGCCAGTTCTTTACTCGTCAAAGTGTACTGAAGGCAACTTGATTTTTCTTCTTGGCCCATGCCTAAGAGAATACGGTAAATACTTAAAATAGCAATAATCCGGTGCTCTCTCTCTCGTCCATGACCAGAGATCATCCATCCCATTATCTCGATCCACTAACTAAGATATTATTATTTGACTGATTACTTTTCGTGAATTAGTTAACTGATTTCAATTTGTCAGGTAACAACAAATAAATTTAGAAGGGAAGCCAGATGTATATTATATAGCAAGCGTATTGCGACAACTCAGTTCACCGTAAAAGATATTAATAGCTGTCTGATTCTGCAAACCACACCTATTGATTGAGTTTCGTGTGTCTATGAGATGTTGTCAATTTGTCACGATCCAACGCGGAATTTTAGTTAAGGAGTCAGTGGTGCAACAAATAGTATCATAGATGGCGACCGTACTGCAACATTTTGAATCAGTATCCAAGGTATCTGTGTGATACTGTAAAGAATACTTAGTAATTGGTTTTGGTGTATGAGTAAGGTGGTTTTAGTTGGGAGTGGAGCGAGTGGTGCAGTAGTTGGCGACCGAGTTGAGGACATACAATGTAGCGAGCGGTGCGTGTGGCGGGTCACGGGCGCCGCGCCGGGCCGGGCCGGCGGCCGCCTGGAGGGGGAAGTCTGTGTCTGGCCGGGCGTCTAGACACAGCGCTCGCGGCCCACTTTCCCCTCCCCACCGGCACCGGCTGGCGGTCGATCGACCGCCGCGCAGCGCCGCGTCTCCACTGCACCACTCGGCGCACCACCACACGCTTACTCTTCCCATCTCGATAATTTCTTCTTTTCCCTTACTCACTTATCAGTAGAAGACAATTTTCCTACTCGATTATTTCTAAAATCAAGTCCTACTGTGTCGTTTGGTAAAGTTTGCCTCCTTTCATCGTCATCAGTGTTCTGCCCTAGAGCAGGTTTTCACTTGACTGCTCTCCATGTTCTTCTGTCTTCTGCATTTCTCTTAAGGTCCATGTATTTGACATTTTCCTTGATGTTGTCTGTAATTTTGCACCTTCTTCTTCCTCTTATTCTCTTCTCACAAACTAAACCTTCCAACACGTCTTTTGACAAGCACTCCCCTCTCAGCAAGTGTTCCATCCAGTTCTTCTTCTTCTCTTTTACGACTTGGAGTTAGTGATGTTCCGATACAAGTAAATACGAGTAAGTACTCGATACTTTGTTTCGATACCGAGTACTTTTCATGTTCGAATTAATTCATTCGATACTTACTCGGTATCGGAAGAAAAGTACTTGTATCGGATCGAAAGTATCGAAACGCACCCGGTATTAAATTCTAAATGTATCATCCCTGCTGCGCCACGAAGTCACGCCTGCGAAATTAATTTCTCGCTAGCGTCAAGTTGGTAGCATTGAAAATGAAACGAAATCAGTCTTAGAACAGGCAATCGAATCTCAAAGAGTTTGTTTTAGGTCCCTATTTCATTGTAATAAAGTCGTACTTGGCGCGCATTTCGCTATACATGGCCAATGGTCGCTGCCGCGCAACCCCAAACAAAAACTAAAAGATATGGTTCATAAGCAACTAAGTAGCCCATGTGAATTGGAAGAAGATTTCACAGGAATATCACTTCTGGAAAAACCACAAAAAAAAAACGCACCGTAGTGACAAAGTCTCTCTCTACTTGTCAAACACTGTAGCGTCTCTAAAAAGCAATCCATTTACAAAATGGTAAGAAATGAAACTTATTTTTCCTTGTCCCTATAAATACGCACAACAGTATCTTATTGTTGTAGCGACGTCAGTATCGAATGAATGTTTGTTTTCTAATGCGGGTAAAACAATGACAAACAAAAGAAACAAGCTGTCCCCAAAATATTTGGAATAATTGCTTTTTTGCTGTCTAAAAGTGTTAAAACTACAATAAATAAATATTTAAACATAAGACAAAACATTCAAAGTTTGCTTATAATGTGAGCTTTATTATAATTTTAATAAATAAATAAAAATGTTTACTGAGTGTTATTTGAATTTACTACACTAGGCAAATAAAATAAATAATTTAGCAACATGATATATATATATATATATATATGTTATATTTCGACATTATTTTTTTTAAACTATCGATATGAGTAAGTATCGATACTTTTGCAGTACTCATATGATAAGTATCGTAAGACAATTTGAGTACTACTCATTTAAGTAGGTATCGATACTTTGATGGTATCGGAACATCACTACTTGGGGTATTTTTTTTCCTTTCACTAACCCTTCACTTCATAATTACTTATTTTATCTACCCAGCTTATCCTTCTCATTCTCCTCCACATCTCAAATGCTTCTAACCGTTTTTCATCTTCTCGTCTTAGCGTCTAGGTCTCTGCCCCATAAGGAGCCACACTCCATACAAAACATTGTCCATGTCTTTTCCTGAGCGCTTTGTCTATTCTTCCAGTTAATAGTCGCGTCTTCCTATTGAACGCTTCCTTCACTAATGAGAGTTTTTACCTCTTGGTGGCATCTCAAATCTTCGGTGATAGTACTCGCAAGATATTTGAATGATCTTACTTGACTGATATTAGCTCTTCCTAACTTAATATTTATTTTTTTCCTTCCTTTTCCAATCACCATACCATCAGTTTTTGCTGTATTGATTTTTATTCCAAACTCTTCACATGCTTAATCTAGATCTTTCAGCATTCTGTTTAGAGTTTGTTCGCTTTCTGCCAATAGTACCATATCATCAGCAAATCGTATGCACTCTATTCTCTTGCCACCAATACGCACTCCTCTTTTTCCATTTAAGCATTTTCCAATAATTTCTTCTAGGCATAAATTGAACAATATTGGGGAAAGGCAACAACCTTGTCTTACGTCCCTTCCAATGCTGCTTTCTCCCGATCTTTATTCGTACTTTATGTTTTAAATATAGGTTCTGTAAATATAGGTTATGTACCTTTATATATAATATTCCTAATTATTTTTATTCGATATCACACATGCCCTCGCAAACAAACACCAGAAAAAATTCATACAATTATTTCCTAACTACAATCGTGCTGGTGCCTCATTGCCGTTTACTATATATATTCTCCTACTTCTGCAACATGGGATTTTTTAGCTATAATTATTTTATTGTTTGAAACAAATTATTTACCGTCTCCCTCGATAATTTCTTCTTACCACTAGAAGAAAATTTTTCTACTCAATTATGTTTATTGAACTACAATATCGTTTTTGTTATATTTGCTCATCCATAGACTAATCACTATCAAATATTCCCTGTCACACAACCACCGGAAAACTATTCCTACCATAATTTGCTATTTGCGATAGAGTTGATAGACAAGTGAAGAAAGGGATTTTTGTTTTGTTTAAACTATAATGGATTTTATTGGAAGTAACCACATATAATAACGTATGTACAATGCGTTTTATACAACTTGACGCTCCTCCAAGCATATTTCTTTCTTTTCATACGAATGAAATCGCTGTACAGAAACGTTTTGTTCGTTCACTGTCCATCAGGTACGATATATATGGGAATTAAATAAATTTAGAATGTTCCAATTCAGCTCAATTTTCTTCTGGAATCCTAATAATTTTAAATGATCCTCTTTTTTTTTACGTCTGCTTCAATCTTTTTAATATTTACTTTGACAATGTCGTGTCAGAATGGAGACCTAAAATGACGAAGACTATACTGCTGGGTAATCATGCAATTCTCGATTCTCCTTTGTATGCTCACTTACGTATATTCGAGAGGGAAAATGATTTAAAAATGAAAATATTTACACTTAGTAAAATATGCCAAAACATAATCTAACAAGGTAGAAAGAACCTCATATTGGCTAAAATGGTAGTAGATGACCAAATTCTCAAGAAGGTCAGTAACTTTAACAGCTGGGAAGCGAAGTGTGGTAATGACATTGAAAACTAGGTTAAAGAGTTCTGAAGCATCTGTGGAACAATAGATAATTTACAAACAAAAACAGGAAGGGCACTAGACTGAGCCTTTATTATACAGAGGCGGATCCAACACTAACCTACGCTAACTAATTACAAGTTGTTAGCAAGTGTAAGAAAAGTAGAATACAGGGACGCGCGAGAAGATATGGAATAACAAATGTTGGTATAAAAAAGTAATGGGAATATAAGCGAATAATTAAACAAACAACATGAGACTAGAGTGAATTGGTCCGAACATGTGACTCGAAGATCGATCTGATGGCTCAGTGGTTAAGGTGCCTAACTGCGGATTTAAAGGTTCCCAGTTCGAATCCCTGTCTCGGCGGAGATTTTCATAGGGTCTTAACTCAAGCTTCACCTCTGGTATAACTTGCTGTGTAATCTAAAGTAGGTCAGGATATTTCCATAGTGCCGATTCCACGTTAAATTGTAGGTCCCGTGTACCCGGTAGGATTACTGGAGTAGGTTAAGACGGCTACGACATGGGCGAATGCGCAGCCAATGGGATTACTGCCCAGGTCATTACAACCACAAGGAATTATTATTATTATTATGTGATTAGAATGCGGGGGGAAAGGTTTCCTACAAAAGTTATGGAAATCAAAGAGAGATATAGGGTGACGAAACATAGGGTGACCGAGGAAAATATATCCTGCATAACAGACAAATGCGTTTAATAAAGGAAGTGGAAAAGGAGAATTATCTCATTGCTTGAAGTAAACTATTAAACACCTTCCTCTATAATTTGTTTATAGTATGTGATCTTGTTACCTTCAAGAAAGTATATTCTACTCGTTTGTATGTAAAATAAGGTATTAGTTTACCGTCTTGGCTATATCTTTTCCTTATTCAAACTATACCTAGGTATATCTTCAACATCTGTGCATACCTCATTAGGAATATACACATTACATAATATCCACCACGCACTTCCAAAGATTTTGAAACTAGCTCTTCTAGATTTATTCAATACTACTTAAATTTTATGATGAGTGATATCTGCCTCAATCAGTTTTTAATACCCAGATTCTCTAAGAAATAATGTGTGAAAAAAAAACATGTTACGAAACAAATAATGAAAAGTATTGGCAGGTTTGAGTCAGGCAGCAAACCCGCTTTGTTAGATCGCCTCAGTGGTATTGCGCATCAACAAGTATTATGCTGAGCACATAACAGCTGTGGGGCGACCCGTAGAGGACACGTATAGCCGTTACGAAACAGCTACAACATTCACCAACAGACATAAACACAGATATGCAAATCCCCATAATCGAAAACTGCAGCCACAACATCCTTACTCAATAGGAATACTACCACACCTGAAAAACAATAACAAGAGGTAAACAGGTACACATAAACAAACAAACTAAATCCTACTCAAACTAGTAAACAGACACACAAACCCGACTGATGCAAAATACAATAAATACAAAATCTACTAAAACCACACCCACCCACCCACTTACACACACACACACACACACAATATAAAACAGTTTATGAAACACACTACCCATTCACACGCTTTCAAAATTGATGCTGTCGGAACAAACGCAACAGCAACAAACAATAAGGCCACGGCAGACAATTCAGTCGTGAAAAGGCGCGCTGTAGTGGAGGATTCTGCCCGCAAGGGGCCATCCACGAATTACGTCACACGAATTTCATGATTTTTGGACCCCTCCCTCTCCCCATGTCACATTTGTGGAGCCCCCCTCCCTGGTGTGACGTCACATATTTTGCAATTTTAAATTTATAAATTAAAACAGCACTTCGAAAATGATTTATGTATTTCTCGTTAAAAAATCACATCAACAATAAATCAAACATTTAAGAAACTAAAACGTAAAAAATCGAATTAATGATGCAAAATTGAGTCATCATTTGTCCTTGGATTTTGAACCAATTCCTTGATACTGTTTATTATTGGCATAATAGTCACTTCATCCTTGATTTCGATATTGTTGGGAACATTCGCTGTGTCAACATCATCTTCCGCCACGAGCCAAAAAGTGATATAAATTATGCATGTGATGTCACAAAGTTTATGACACGTACCCCTCCTTGTCACACGATGCCACACTTTGTTGACCCCCTCCACCCCTCCCTCAAGTTGTGACGTTATTTATGGATGACCCCCAACACGCTTTGTGTAAAAAGTAGAGACGTGGAGCTACTAACATTAACTTTAAAAACGACCACCCTTGCATCGCAATGCGAAACACTTCCTGTAAGCTGACGATCTGGCAATCGCTGTACAGGATCCAGTGTTTCAAAGGGTCGAAGAACAGTTAGAATAAACCCTGCCAACCATGTCCATTTACTATAAAAGGCAACTCTCTGAAATCAAACCCATCCAAATCCCAGATTCGCGCATTCCACCTGCGTTCCAGAGAGGTAAAACAGAAACTAAGTGTTACATAGAAAGGCCATTCATTGGAACATACAGACCGGCCAAAATATTTTGGAGTCAATATAGATAGAAGTTTTGGATATAAGAATCACTGTCATATAACTGCAGTTAAAGTAGACACGAGAAACAATATCCTAAAAAAGTTAGATTGTAGTAAATGTGAAGCGAATCCGGCGGTCCCGCGTACTCTACTTTTTCAGTGTAGAGTACGCAAGCCCAGTTTGGAACCGTCAGCACATTTAAAGAAAGTAGATATGACCTTGAATGAGACTTGTCGGATAGTGACTGGCTGCATGAAACACATCCCGATATACCGACTGTACAAAGCAGCTGATTTTGGTGAGCCGAAAATACGCCGTAACTCAAAACGCGTACGATAATTAGCAAAAATAATAATAATAAAAAAATATTAACAATTAATTTCTAAGCAACTGCGGGAAAAATGGCTAGCAGCATCATTGCTTTAGTTACTAATGTGATTGGCAAGTTGGGGTGTGATATTCTATCAAGGGCAACTCAGCTACAGAAATCCCCAACAGCAAGCATAACATCGATATCACCCATTTCCACTCACTCAAATCTGGAGTTCAGAATCTCTGTGTAAGTATTAAAAAGAAATGATAATTGTAATTGGTTTTAATAAATGTACTAACACTGCAATTTAAATTTAACTTTTTGGCTTAAAGCCTCGTCGAATTCAATATCGATGACATTAGAGGCATTAAAAGAATGGGGGGCAAGAAACTGGAAGAAATAATACCGAAATTTGCCTGGAATTATTTCGGGAAATCATGGAAACCCCAAATCTGGATGGCCGGACGTGGATTTGAACCAGCGACCACCGCAATGCCAGGCGCGAGCGTTACCAATCATCCACCAGGTTCCGTTTTCAGAGTACAGAAACTTGGGAGACAGTAATTCTGATGTAAGCCTATGATTATGTTCTGAGTAGCGTATGTATGAACACTGGTCTACAATAGTTTACAAGTCACGAAATTTGTGAAAAGTAATGAGTTTTTATGCCGCATGTCCTGAATGTGTGAGCTGATCTCATCTGTTTCTTAAGTTTGACCATTTTTTGATCTCTTAAGATCGATTTAAATTTAAAAAAATAATTTCACAGTGTCTAAAAGAGACAAGAAATAATATATCAGGGAGAAAATAAGAGTTTTTAGTGTCAAATATCATGAACTGATATGACTAAAATAGGAACTTCACCTTATCTTACCCCAAGCGTTCTCTCTGCAAAATTTGAAGAATTTTTGAGTTTGATGGGACCTAGAAGTAGATAGAGATGATTTAGCGTTAAACTAGAAGACTAGACAATGTGACGTATCGGAATGTAATAAAGTCGGTAAAATCAAGGAGGCTGCATTGAGGTCGTTGGTTATCCCATATCTGGTATACTCTACTCCAATCGGCATAAGCCCGGTCGATAAGGAGTGAGCGGGGCTCATGGCCTCTACGTGGAATAAAACAGTGAGGCGCCGTTGCCACACTTCACATACCCCGAGTAGGAGTCTACCAGAGGTCACCTAGCGATGACGACAAAACTCACAGAAATGATGACGTCTCGAATGCACGCAGACAATGTTACGATCGTTTCGGTGATAATTATTTACACGGTTATTTAGAAATCCACCGACATCCTTGGCCGTGGTTGTTGCGGCACCGTGATCGTGTCCGGCGCTGACTCTGGATTAGCTGTTTCGAATCTTGGTGGTGGAAAGATTTTTCATCATCAGGTCATGACCAGCAGCGTGGAAAAGGTAGTGATGCAGAATTACCAATAAGCAGATTGAGCATCAAAGGCCTGGGATAAATCGCAAATCTGAAAGGTCTGGTGGCCCAGTGGTTAAGGTGTCTGACTGGGGATCGTAAGGTCCCCTGTTCGAATCCCTGTCTGGCCGGAGATTTTCATATTCCCTTAACCCGACCTTCACCTCTGGCACAGCTTTCAATGTTTCCATGTTTTGGATTCCACGTTAAACTGAAGGTCCCCTAAACCGGGTAGGATTGCCAGGTTAGGTTAACTCGGCTACGACATTGGCGGAATGCTTACCCAATAGAAACCCTGTCACCAGACTATTACGACCACATGGATTTTTTCTTTTAACTGCTTAACGTCTCTTAACAGCGAGGTTTTTAGAGACGGGAAAGGATGGGGGGCAAAGATGGGGGGCAAGGATGGGAAGGAATTCGGCCATGGCCTTTTGAAGGAAGCATCCCGGCATTCACCTGGAGTGATTTGGGGAAACCGCGGAAAACCCAAATCTGGATGCCCGGACGGGGATTCGAACCACCGACCTACCGAATGCAAGGCCAGAACGCTAACGGTTACACCACCACGCTCGGTCACACGGAATTATTATAATCATCACAAATTTCTCCGCAGTACGTATGGAGGTAAGGTATACGAAACTGTTGATGCTGATTCTGTCGGATGGGAATGTGAAGATCGGCAGACCCCTGTAGTGTCTTTCTAAATAGACGTCATAAATGGGCTGGCAAAGGGCTTCACAGTCTCCTCTTTTCCTTCTTCATGTAGAAACTGCCATACAAAGCAACACGCTACACATAATAATAGTGAGCAATCAAACACATGGAGGATGAATGATTGTGTTAATGGTTTGCTGTCAGAAATTAGATTGTTTTCAGATGACATAATGTTATATAAAAGGACCAAAACAATAGAAGACTGCAGGGTGATCTAGATAGGATAACTAGCTGCGTGAGTCAACATGGGATGAAGATAAATGCAAAGAAGAATCAGCTTATTATGTACACAGATAAAAAGCTAAAGGTTGATTACGATTAAAAAGTGAGGAAGGAACTACTTATTAAAGACTCTAAATGTAAATAAATTGGCATTACATTTGATAGCAAACTTAACTGGGCAGGACAGATTGGACAGGTGGTAGGGATAGGGTTCAAAATCCTGCACCTCTTGGAAAAAGTGCTGAGGGGATGCACGAGAGAAGTAAGGGAACTGGGATACAAAATTTTGGTCAGACCACTCCTGGAATATGGTGGTGTAGTTTGGAATCCACATTTTGGGTATTAAATACAGGGGTTGGAGGGGGTGCAGAGGAGGGCTGCCAGGTTTGTCTTTGGAAATTACCACAAAACACAGTCGGTAACTAGTATGATAAAGGAGGTGGAGTGGGATTCATGGGAGGATAGAAGGAGGGTGAAGAGAGTCTTGGGACTGTACAAAGCCTATACTGGTGTAGAAGAATGGAAAGATATTGGTGGGAAAATTAAGAGAGGTGCTTGGAAGGGTAAGGTTGACCATGACCACAAGATGGCACTTGATTTCAGGCATAAGGGTGTGGGAAAATTTTCTTTCTTAGGAAAGGGAGTGAGGGACTGGAATAAATTGCCAATAGAAGTGATGAATAACTTACCGAAAACACTGAAAGAATTTAAAATAAAAATTAGTATAAGGCAAAAGTGGGTTAGTAGAGGAAATGGAGGTGGTGTAGGGAGATTGCCACCGGAGCGGGCGCTCCATTGCAATTTTATCAATTATTATATTAAGAGAACTGCACGTCAGTAACCAGGCCGGGGATGCCCGGGTTGTTGGCCCCACATGACACAGAAAAACTTGGTGAAGTCGGTTTGTTCCTTTGGCGCCAGTGCCATTAATTTTTAGGTACTCCCATTCTGTACACTGGTAGTTGTATAAGAATCATCCTCATCACAGCTATAAAAAGTAGAACTGAACCACTTGAAGCGAAGATTTAAGGAAAGCTTCAGTGTTGAAAGACGTACCTGACGCATGCAGCTGGACTTACCGCATGACTGGCTCGGCCTTGGAGTGCGCACACTTTCCTTGCCAAAACGCCCATCTCTCTCTCTCTCGCTCTCTCTGCATTAATAAGGTTTCAAACCGAAATATTTTACATTTTTGTTCGTCTCATACTTTGTATATTCGTCTCAACCCTCCTGCCTTCAACTTTAGTAAGGGTGGGTTTATTTTCCTCATCCTTTGTTATTTACATTGGCTAAAAGACTTTTTCTCATCAGATATATAAGGTATTACCCACATGTTGATACCAATTTAGCAGAATTGTTGCACAACACATCTTTAAGAAATGTCTGGTATCTGGAACTATAGATACTTAAAATTATCTTCTGCCAAACTCTCAAAGAACGAAGATGATAATGTAGGGTGCATCTTAATCTGCTATTTGAATTTAAGTTAGTTAGAAGTGATGTATCGATAGAGATCCGAATCGTAACAGAACGTGCCAGCGTCTAATGATACACTACAGCTTTATTCAGTGATACCAACCTTTCGGCATCATGTGTCATGTCAGCGTTAATGGTATTTGGACGTGCAGCCTACTTTAGAGGGACCGAGATTGGTGGTGTAACGGTTAGCGTTCTCGCCTCGCATTCGTGAGGACGCCGGTTCGATCCCCGTCCGGGCATCCAGATTTGGGTTTTCCATGGTATCCCAAATCACTCCAGGCAAATGCCGGGATGCTTCCTTCAAAAGGCCATGAATTTCTTCCCATTCCTTGCCACCCATCCTTTCCCGTCCCTAAAGACCTCGCTGTTAGAGAGACGTTAAGCAGTTTAAAAAAAAAAAAAATCTTTGGAGGAAGATCAACTGTTGGATAGTTTGACGCCGTGTCAGCAGGCGATGCTAACACATGCCTCCTACCCGGAAGATGCCAGTAGTCATATGACACAATGTAATGTGCACAGATGAGAAAATAAGGCCGATTTTTATTATTGCGTATCGATGGAGTTGCTTGTTGAATGCATGAAATGTAAATATCTCGGCATAACATTTCATAATGAACTTAACTCGGCAGCACACACTGGGCAAGTTACAAAAATCTTACATTTATTGGAGAATGTGTTGAGGGGATGAACCAGAGAAGTAAGGAATATTGGGTTACAGAACTTTGGTCAGACCATCGCTTGAATATGCTGGTGTACTATATGACCCACGTTATGCGTATCAAATACAGCAGTTGGAGGGAGTGCAAAGAACGACTGGAAATTACTGCAGAACACAATAACTGATATGATAAAGGAGATGGAATGGAATTTATTAGAAGAGAGGAGGAGGGTGAAGAAAGTCGTGAGAGTGCATAAAACGTATAATAATAATGATGCGTGGAGAGATGTTGGTGAAAGAATTGAGAATGGCACATGAAAGGAAAACGTTGTCCATGACCACAAGCTGGCTGGCACTCGATTTCAGGCAAAAGGGCGTGGGAACATTTTCTTTCGTAGGCCTGGCATCGCATTCGGGAAGACGAGGGTTCGAATCCTCGTCTGGTGTTCCAGATTTGCATTTTCCATGGTTTCCCCAAATCACTCCAGGTGAATACCGGGATGGTTCCTTCAAAAGGTCAGGGCCGAATTCCATCCAGTTCCTTGCCCCAGTCCCAACCTGTGTCTAATGACCTCGACGTCGACGAGGCGTAAAGCCATAAGCAAAAAAAAATATTATTTTGGAGGTAAGGAAGTCAGGGATTTTAATAAATTACTAAGGGAAATTAAGAATAATTTTTGAACAACGTTGAAAGAATTTGAAACAAAAATTCGTAGAGTATAAAAGTAGATAGGTACAAGAAAATGGAAATTCTCTCCGGAGCGTGCACTCTATCGCAATTAGTATTAAGTGCTGTTCTGCTCGTCAGTCGGCTCTCCCCGAACAAAGCGTCTGTTTGTTACTTTGCCTTGACGGCGACGGAGCGACCTTTTCAGAATTCAGTGCCGCGGCGGGAATCGAACCTGTAATCTCTGGTCGGCTGCGTGCCGCCCCGTTGGCCTTGGCGGGAAGCAGTACCTGCGATCATTACTCGTGTGGCACCGGGGAACATGCCGGCCAAGTCCAGAGATAAAATATCCACGCGTAATCCGAGGCTAGCTCGTTAGCCGGCAGGGGTGTCCAGCCTCGCCGTCTTGGACCTCCAGGCAGCTGCATACCGTATATACCAGACGTACCAACGGTATGAGCGGGATGTGAACCGATAATGATTAACTCCTGATTTGTCAAGTTTCGTATCAGAAGTTTCTTCGAAGATAAGTAAATTTAATTAATAATTAAAACGAAATGTTGTTATGTAATAACATATGTTGCGCAGCTTTGTATTTTTTAGTCATCGTGCATTTTCCATTCCAGTGAACCGGGTGAGGCAATGAATATTCTACTTCCATAATCTCCTGTCTTCTATCACTTCTCTTCCGATATTTTCTTCCCCTCTCAACTGCAAAAACCGGGTTTTGCTTCATCCAACTATCTCGTATTATTCTTGTTGGTCTTTTTCCAGGCACTGATTTTTCGAATATGCTTTCGATAGTCTATTCGGCACAATGCGGCAAATCGTCTGCCTCTTGATTCTCGTGAGATATCTAGAACGCTTTTTTTATAGTCCTGCTTGAAGTCTGACTCAATTGCTACTGGTTTTGTCTCGTCTGATCTTCTGGATACTTGAACTGAGGAATTTTATTTCATGTGTTGCCATCCGCCTGATGTTCCTTCTAGTCAACTTGGCAAATACTAATTCACAGATTAGGATTGGGGTGGGGGCAGGTATTTTTTTTTTATATATATAAAGATGCTTTTGTTGCATCTGGAAAACTTTGTTCCCATTTTAAATCTGAAATTGATCTGTATAACATTGCAGCTCTTTTAATCGTAATTATTACTTTTGGAAGTAGCCAGTTAATAACAGACATATAATGTAGCTTAGTTATTTATAGTTTTGGAAAATATTAGTTTCATGTTGCTCTAATTTTAATTTGACTGGTTTTCTTGCCCTGCGCATCACTTAGCATATTTTTCTGCTCTCACTTATTTTAAATCCAAAACTGTCTAATTCATCTTTACAATTTTTTTTATCTGCTTAACGTCTCTCTACAAGCGAGGTCTTTAGAGACGGGAAAGGATGGCGGGTAAAGAATGGGAAGGAATTCGACCATGGCCTTTTGAAGGAAGCATCCCGGCATTTGCCTGGATTGATTTGGGAAACCATGGAAAACCCGAATCTGGATGCCCGGACGGGGATTCGAACCGCCGTCCTCACGAATGCGAGGCCAGAACGCTAGCCGTTACACCACCACGCTCGGTATCTTTACAATAGTGCAGCTTTTCTCTCTCTCCTCCAAACCGTAACGTTAGTATTAAAACTAAACTGAAACTAAAATCACTCTCTAGTGCGTTAAAATCTAGGAAGTTTATTCGCGAAATATTAGAATTAATCAAATTGTAAAATTAAACCCATTGCTTTCCAATCTTCTAATGAAATACAGTAAAACTTTTTTTGTTTTTAACTCCATTTAGGATATTGGTTTTGTTTAAAGATTCATTGAATTTATAACCCAGCCTGCGATAATAGCGCATTGTCGTCAAGATAACTGGATTTTAAGGGTCACTTCCATCCTCAGTAATCTGCTTCATATATTCTAATCTCTGTCTCCCTCTACAGTTCTTACCTTCGACTGTTCCCTCCACTAACAAATTAACCAATCCCGCATGTCTTAAAATATGACCTACCATATTTTACGGAATTGGTTAAATTGACAGTAGAGGGAAGATTCGATGGTAAGAACTGTAGAGGAAGACGGAGATTAGAATATATGAAGCAGATATTGAGAACGTACCTAAATTTTAAGGCGTATGTTGAGATGAAAGGTTAGCGCAAGATAGAAAGAGATGGAGGGTTGCACCGAACTAGTTGAGAGACTGATGAAAGGAAAAGAAACGACAATACCTTGTTCTTCAGTCATAGCAAATAGAATCGTAAATGCGCATATTTTAAGATTCGTAATTTTTTGGTGTATATGATGTGATATTCCTAAACACTCATAGTATTTCTGCACGTTATAAGTTATATGGTTTCTGCAACAGAGGTCGTGTTATCATAATATTAAATATAAATGTTTTGAGCACTAAAAAGACCTTATTCTGAAATTCTAATTAGAAAGGAAAAGAAATTTTCAACATATCGATAGACGTTTTACGTGGATTACATATTAAAGAACAAGACTTCCGATTTGCTGGTTACACATTACGATGATAGAATGCGAGGGATGTTTGTCGTATGTTTGAGAAAATTGCTGCGCTGAAGCAATGACCTGCGGTCGGTACGCCTGCAAAATGCAGCGAAGCAACCGGCACAGCGCAGTTGGCGTGTTGGGCAGCCTGGTCTCATCACTAATGGAGGACGCGGGCTGCAATTGTGGTACAGAGCGGACGTCAGCTATGCTGGCGACGAGTTTTTAATATTGAATACAACCTTCCGAGGCACGGAAAGGTCGCCGGCGACTTGGAGACAAAACAGGAACATCGGTGCAGCCCAGTAATTGCGGGCTGTACTTGTATACCTCTGCCTGCTTCAATCATTCAACCACTGAATACTGTTATCTATGGTCAGTGCAACGGCAACTTGGAAAACTGTTCGGTAAACTGACGTTTTCAGTAAATTCTCCTTATCTATAACTAAGCTACCTGGTTCTCAGTATTCACGGAGATAATGACAGGGGAAACAACCATGGAAAAAAAAAAAACACGATAGAGCTGCAAAGAATTTATAACTTTGGAACGACACTTCCACGCACTAATTGCAACTAAAAACCTATTTTATACAGAAATATTTTTTGATAACTATAAATAACATTTAACGGCAACAGCTCCGAAAAAGTAATTACAATGTATGAAACTAATGGTTTTGTTAAAAAAATATTACAGAGAAACCAGATAATTACATGAGCAGTAAGTATTGGCTACTCAAAACATGATAACTACAGTGAACACACAACCAAAGCAAAAATAAATAAGAAAAAGATAGAACAATAGAGCATCTTTGTATTTTGTTAATTAAAAGTGTACTGGCATTAAAATCTTTTCTAAAGGATGGAAGGAGGACGGATTAGGGGAGTTGAACGAGTGGATACTTCCCGGCACAGGTAAGCATTTACGATTCATAGACAGCTGAATCCCATCTACTCTGTTTTCATGAACATTCTTAAAACTCGAAGAACAACGGGCTATCTTATCAACTAACTTTTAAACTTCTGTGTAACAAACAACTGTATAGATATGAAATTGTGCATCGGAAGCTTCGGCATTGCTGATGCTTTGTTAAAATAAAAGTGACGAGGGTATCGTGAAGTTGAAACTTTCGTGTTCCACAACTGCAAACAGAGCTTACGAAGCGTAAAGTTTGTTGTTTGCTTTTTTTTTTTTTTTTTTTTTTTTTTTTTTTTTTTTTTTTAACTGCTTAACGTCTCTTAACAGCGAGGTCTTTAGAGACGGGAAAGGATGGGGGGCAAGGATGGGGGGCAAGGATGGGGGCAAGGAATGGGAAGGAATTCGGCCATGGCCTTTTGAAGGAAGCATCCCGGCATTTGCCTGGAGTGATTTGGGGAAACCATGGAAAACCCAAATCTGGATGCCCGGACGGGGATTCAAACCGCCGTCCTCCCGAATGCGAGGCCAGAACGCTAACCGTTACACCACCACACTTGGTTTGTTGTTTGCTATATTTTAATATCTATTCAGTATATTTAAACGCTTCTGTGCATAGTTCTGTGGTTCGTCTAAAGCTTTAAAAACCACACCTGTCCTAATCATTTGTTTAAGAGGGCGGTCCGAACATTAATAGTGCAGACATAAAAACATCGAGTCAACCTTGGCTTGGCAAAACCTTAACGTGAATTTTAGGTTAAACTACGTCGTTTTTTTTAGATGCTGTAGTGCCTATAAGACCGACTTCAAGTAACGTATTTCTGGCGATAGTATTTCTGATTGGGTCTCTGTGAGAGTGGTTAAGGTGCACAAAGGTCCATAAATAATTTTTAATGTCGAGTGTACACGAACTCGGTTGAATGTTGGATGAGCAGTACGTTGGTTGGCTGCTATAATTTATTCAGTCTCAAGTAGTGGAACAAAAAGCAGCCGCAGAGTAGAAACTAAATGGAGTGAGCTGTAATGAGACGTATTCGTTGTATCACTGGAAACCAATTTATATGGAAATCCAGCTGCTGGCCCCATGTATTTAACGCTATGTCTGCTATTGTATTATTGATTGAACATTCCTGTAACCGAAAAGCAAATTAGGATATCTAACGTCGAAAAAGATCATCCTAGTCACGATCAAGGACTTGGTTACCATGGTGATTCATGTTGGCCGTCGGAAATGACTCTGACGTTTCGTACGCGTAGTCCACGATCATCAACTTCTCCACTCAGCCTGTGTTTGTTGGATTCCTTGTTCTGCAGTCGTGTAACAGAACACGATCAAGGAAGGAAAAAGACGGAAAGGAATGTTAACAAACATCAAAGAAGATAGTAAAGCAAGCAACGGAGGAAGCTGCTTAGGCTAGGAAAATGGAAGAGGGAGACTGATATATATATATATATATAGACAGAGAACCTGAAGAATAAGAATAGAACACACACACATAGCTATTATTATTTTAAGTGGGAGATGAATAAATATTTCTACAGGCATATTTACTTTTTAAACGAAATTAATTTCAAATTAAAATATAAAACTAACCAATGAAATGTAGCAGAAATGATAACAATAACAGTACATTAAACGTAAAATTACGTGGGATGTATTAGAAAAAGTAAGTGAATTTGAGAATTACCAACAGAACACCACTGACAAAGAGAGCCTTCTTGGAACATATAAACCTTTACTCTCAAATATTAACTTAGGACTCCGAAAGAAGTTTCTGAAATTGTATGTATGAAGCGCACTACTGTACTAAATGGAAGTGAAGCTTAGACTTTTGAAATAGGTATCAGGAAAAAGAAAAATTGAAGCATTTGAAATATAGTGCTGTAGAATGCTGCTCAAAGTTAAGTAGATTGCTCAGATACGAAGTGAACGTGTTTTGGAAATGGTGGGTGCGGAAAGAAATTCACACAGAAAGAAGAGACAGAACGGCGGAACACATTTTAAGGCATTTGGGATCAATATCTGGACGGTGTGGACCATTTCCTCAATTGCTGATAATATTAATAAATAAATGCAGCCTAAGAAATTGAATATTTGTTCAGTTTATTTACTTTCGGAACGCTTTTCGCGTCTTATCTGAAGCATCTTCAGGTGAAGGGGCTTCAGATAAGAAGAGAAATTCTTCAGAAACTAAATAAACCAGCTATTATTCAATTGCTTAAGCTGTATTTATTTATTAATTACTATGTTTGGGACTGGTTTCTTTTTTTAGTAGAAGCAACTCTCAAGAGAAGCAATTGTGGAGGAAGGCAAAAATTAGAATATATGAATCATCTAACTGAGGACGTGGTTCGTAATGGGAGTATTGAAATCAAGAGATTGTCTCAAGAAAAGACGAAATTGAGGATTGCATCAAACCAGTTAAGAGACTGATGACAAAAAATTCTTATTTTATCTGTTTGTTGAAACATGAGTTTCTTATTGCACTGGCTGCCTTTGTGTACTGTGCACTGTGAGCGGGTAGGCTTGGTAAGGGACTGGCGCCGGGTTTTATAGCGCCCCTGGTTAACGTTTACCTAGGCGAGACTTGGAGCCAGACGGCTCCTCCCCCCCCCCCCCCCGCTAGTGTTGCCCCCTGGCGACAACCCCGTCAGACGAGGAGGGGAGGCCGCGCCAGACAGCGCGGTGGGGGGTGTGCGGGTGGGGGGAGGGGGAGGAGGAAGGGGGGGGGGCAGGACGATGATCGTCACGTCTGACGTCGGTGCATAATTGCCCGGTCAGCTGTCAGCCTTCTTATCTGTTTATTTAATGCGTAACTCTGCCCCACAACACAAAAAGCGGTAAAACTAACTGCAGTGTGTGAGGTAAAATGGTACCTCATCCACTTTGTCCTATATAAAATGTGTTCTAATCATTTTTGTTAGTACTATGAAATTAAAAGAGGTTTAATGTACAACACTTAATTTCATGAATAAGGGAATCGAAACATTTTCTTTTGTGGGTAAGGGTGTCAAGGATCGGAACAAATTACCAAGTGTAGTGATGAATAACTTTCCAAAAACGTTTAAGCAATTTAAAACTATAATTTGTAAATCGCAGAAGTAGATGGAAGAGGAATTTAACACTCAAATTAAATAAGATAATTAAAATCAGGGAATTGCCACTGGAGCGTATGCTCAATCGCAATTAAATTAATAAAAGTAACAATCTTTGAGAAGTAGAAAATAGGGTTGGTTGCATCGACTACATACGGGAGACTTTTTGAATGCTAATGAGAACAGCAGTAAGAATTTTCGATTCGACAAAACAAAACACAAAGAAGTGAGACTAAACGAAAATCGAAAGGACATAACATTCTAAATAGTTCCATAAATAAAAATATTAAGAGAAAAAATAAGAACAGTATGAAGGAATACGCGAGTTGTTAATTGATGTGTGAAGTTAAATAAAGGCAGTTTATTTTTTAAATACGTGCAAGAATTAGTGATAATTACATTTAAATAGTTAATGGAACGAAGTTTTATTGCTATTCTTTGTCAGTTTTTCTCCCACAATTGATTATGGCGCCTTTAGATTAATAGAAGTCTCATGAACTGTTTAAATACGTCAAGATTTTAACCACCATACCTGCTTCAATGATGGATTGGTCATTGGTGTTTCCAACAGGCTATCAGTGTAAGTTGTGCTGTGTATGGTAAGGGTATTTTTGTTTGTGAAAAGTATAGTTTATGAGGCACAATTTGGTACCGTTCCATCATTCACATAGGTGAGTAAAGCAAAAAATAATTCGTGTGGTCATAATGACCTGGTGGTAGAGTTTTTTATCGGCTGCGTGATCCGCGCCTATCGTAGCCGCCTAACCTCAACCGGTAATCCTACCGGGTTTAAGGGACCTACATTTTAACGTGGAAGCCGAAGCACAAAACCTAAGAGATCGCTGCAAAACTCCTAAAAACGGCAATCAGTACGTCCTGTACGCGGATTTCAAGACCTCACGCTGGTCCCGTTGTAACACGTCTATCCATTGTGGAGGCGCTGTAAGACGTGCAGCCACGCTAGCTAGTTTATTTCTTGCAAATATCCTTTGCAGGAATTAACAAGAAGCATAAAAATGTGATTCCCAACTGTGTAAGGGATAGAAAAGTAATTATACTAAAAGCAACAAAACCCCTCACAAGCACGGAGTAACATTCCCAGTGGTCCATTGTAGCAATGCAACTGAAATATGAGTCGCTTCAGTTGTATTTTTAGCTTCAAGTCAAAGAGTTATTTTTACTCCAGCAATTTAGTCACACACGAGCTGTCCCATTTTCTGCAATAACGAAATATAAAAACGTTGGAATGCAAATCGGATGTTGCACTCACACCGGTTTCAAGGAGAAATAAAGCTGCAGGCCACCGCGTCAGGTGTCCGTCTAACTCGACCCCTGTTGTATGCTCGACAGTAAGATACTTCTAGATTTTTTGGCTTCTTTAGGCCATAGCTAACTCCGCAATGTTTCTGATCTTTTCCCTTATAACTCGATTATAGTAATTCTTTACCTACAATTGAAATACTGAAAATTACAGAGACCTTTAAATTACACCCTCGCCATCACCAATCGAGCTAGGAAGCATTTGCTGCTATGGAAAAGCCTAACCTCCTGAAGGAATGTTGTTACGGAGGCCGTAAGGATTGGTAGTAGGGCTAGGAGAGGAGAGCAGTCCAGATTAGGGATAAAAATAAAAATGTTAAGTTTAAAATAGATTTTTTTATTGTTTTGAAAAAGTTTCTGAGGAAAACATAATTTCAGAAACTAATAACGATTAATTATTATTTTTAACATACTATTAACATCAGCAAAATATTACTTTAATCGCATACTTACTGACATATTTCCTAATGTGAGTAACGTTTTTCTGCGTAGATTCGTGGAGTGTTGAGCTAGGATGTTTCTCACAGTCGGAACTTAGTGAGCAAACGTGGCAGATATCTCGACAACACTGACATTTTATTAGTATTGACCAGCTTTTAAGACCGTCAAAAATTATGGCTTGAACGTAGAGTTCTGACAATTAATTTTTCGAATTTACTATAACAGTGATACAGAATATAGAAAAAACAACAACATCGAATATAAATACATTCTAAAACCGTCAAAAATATTGTTAATAATAATAAGATATGCCAGTGACATCTGAAAAGAGTATGATATTTTCACTAGAAGTAAATAAACAAAATAAAAAGGGGTAATTGGATGACAGGGAATTGCCACCGGGGCATGTGCTTCGTCGCAATTAAATTAATAATAAAATAACGGGTTGAACGCATTATTATGGCAGTTTATTTCCTCGAAATTGCTTAACTAAATACAACTGTTGTTAAATAGCGTTCATAACATTAAAACTAATGTAATATTGCACACATCTTTTAGTGGACAGAGAGTATAAGAAAAAATCTATATCGGGTGTATATAAATAAATAAGAACCAATTAATATGTTAAACGCAATACATACTTTTCTTTCAGTGTTCTGGCAATTTATTTCTTCACGGTTTCTTAGGGAGCGTGCATAAACCACATAGCTCCATTTTGGCCTTCTGTGAACCTTCCCTCCCCCCACGTAGCCCTATGTGGCTTTTTCCTATACCCCCGCCCCTCCCCCCCCCCACCACCACCACGTAGCACGTAGCTTTTTTCCCTTTTGATTCCAGAAGATATTCTGTACTGTTTACTGTAGTCAGACCACTGTAAATTACATACGGAGATAATTAACTGAGGTAAATAAATATTCACATACTGTTGTGAGTTCTGTTCCTCATTTTAACTGTGAATAATGTTGTGAAAAGAAGAGAGCTACGTGGCCTGGCTCGGAACCCCCCCCCCCCTTTCCCTCACGTAGCCCAGCACGTAGCCTTCCAGCCAACCCCCCCCCCGGACTGAGGCACGTAGTTTGTGCACGCTCCCTTAACTGAATTCAACTGTCGAACTGTTAATAAACAACGCTCATAACCTCGGTTTAGCATCTCTGGCCGCTGTTAATCCCGTAATGGAGGCCGTGCGCGTGACGTCAGCGTGTCGGACACGGGGACAGTAGCGATGCGCTGTGGAGTTATAATCGCGTCCCGTGGGCTGAGCGGTGAGCAGGGAAAGTGGAGCCAGGTGAGCTGCCGCCCGCCAGGTGAGTGTAACGACCTGCTCGTCGTGTCTGCCGGATGTCTGGCAGGCAAATCGGTTCCGCCGTGTGGGTCGCTCACCCGCGTGCGCCCGCCCGCATCCTTTCTTTGTCCGCCGTCACTTTTTGGCTACTAGCAGACCTTGAAGCGTCACCGCACCGGGAAAAACACTCCCAGGCCACCTAATGACGGCGTATCCAGATGAAATGAAACGTGAAACAACGTTGTATTCGCTCAGTTCTATCACTAACTGTCGTTCACTTCTCACTGTGGACTATGTTGCGTTGTTTACAAGTACGGCAGGACGTGTGGTGGGTGGACGGTAAGGCTCGTGGTCGGAATTCCGGAGGGTTCAAATCCCGGTCAGGCCATTTAGATTTCAGTTCTCCATGAATTCCCGTAATCACTCCAGGTGCATGCCGGGATGAATCCTTCAAAAGGCCAAATCTCTTATCGTTTCTCCCCCTCCTCAGTCCTCACCCTCCTCTAACGACCAATATGTCGAAGATGCGAAAAGCCTTAAGAAGAAGAAAAAACATTGATTTTGATGCGGATGACATAGTAAACTGGCATACCATGCAACCTTGCTTTTATGCAGTAACCGAAAAATCTTGAAAGTCTAACCGCGCCCGGTTGGTGAGTGATTAAGCTCAGCCATGGCATGCAGGAACGTGGGTTCAAATCTCGGTCTGGGAATTCAGATTTCTACTCTCCAAAGTTTCGCGAAATCACTCCAGGCGATGGTTATTTCAAAAGGCCATGGCTGAATTCCTTCCCGTTCCTTGCCCCCTATCTTCTCCCGCCCCTAAACGCTTAAGCTCACCACGCAGGTTAGTGACTTGTTCTAGAGCCGATGTCTCAAAGGCACCAACGACCAGGCACCGTTACTGGATCTGAAGACTGACACGAAGTTAACTTTCAAAATTCTGAACATATGCGGAGGCGACGTATAGCTGGTAGAACACAATTGCTAGTGACTAAATAGTGTTCCAAAGCACTGTGGTTAAATCCCAAACCATTCCTCACTGTGTATAATGTATTTGCCCAAAATATCCGGGAGAGACACTCGACAGAACCCTCACATATAAGCAGCACTGCATGAATTGCAAAATGACGATCTCTACATGAAACGGCTTACTGCGCAAACTAGTTGGATCACAGTGGGGCAGTCAACCACAAAATATACGTACATCATTCTGTTTCATTTTAAAAAAAAATATTTTTTAACTGCTTAACGTCTCTTAACAGTGAGGTCTTTAGAGACGGGAAAGGATGGGGGGCAATGAATGGGAAGGAATTCAGCCATGACCTTTTAGGAGGAAGCATCGCGGCATTTGCCCGGAGTGATTTGGGAAACCATGGAAAACCCAAATCTGGATGCCCGAACGGGGATTCGAACCGGCGTCCTCCACTCTGTTGCAGAATATGCATACCCAATTTTGGTACTCGTCATCTCACACCAAACAGGTGGATGTAGCCCTCAATAACAGTTTTTGACTAGTGACAGACTGCCTAAAGTCTACCCCAGTTGACAGGTTTTACCAGCTTTCGGGGATTGCACCGCCAGTATCCGTAGAGAAGTGGCTGCGAACAAGGAGAGGACAAAAGTGGAACTGGAAAGCGCTCATCCACTGCACGGCCATACACCATCAGCCCAGAGACTCAAGTCCACAAAAAGCTTCCTGAGAACATCGCGGGAACTAATTAGGTCACCTGAAAAGGCAAGGCTACAGTTGTGGAAAATGAAAGTCCATAACATCTCGGGATCACTGACCGTTGCAAAGCGCTTGACACCCGGTTATACAGAGGACTGGAACGTCTGGCGGTCCTTAAATGGATTACAAACAGGAGTGGACAGGTCCAAGGAAAACCTAGTGAAATGGGGTTATACTGATGGTACCATTATCAAGTTCGAAGGAGGTGAGGATCAAACCATGAACCATATGCTGGAGTACCCGATGTGCCATTGATCCTGCAACGATGGTGATCTGCTTCGAGCAACACCGAATGCACTTGCGGTTGCGAAGTACTTGGCGAAATTTCTTTAAAGTTGTTAATTTGTACAATGTTTTAAGTGTGTATTTGATGTGAGAATTAAGTTTTTCCAGGCGTATGTATGAAATGAATACTTCACGGGTTTTCTGCCGGATAATTTCTTTATTAAACTCTTTATTTAACAACGTTTCGGCTACTACGTCCGTTGCATTCATCAGGTGAGCTGTCATATTGAAGCTACAAGACTGAAATGCCTCAAGAGCGAGTCCTGTTTTTGATGTTTATGATTCAAGAATAATATGTATGTAATATATAATAATAATATATGATATATAATAATAATAAAATATGTATAATGAGGAGACATACTACGTTTCTGATTCGTCTGTTGCAGGGGGATGTTAAACTTGATAGCATCCGTGTTTTTTTTTAAATTTTTCCTTCTTCCATGTGTCATCAGCAATACAAACGACAGTCTATACGGTTCATCACACACACCGTCAAAGTCGTTCAAACATACACTTTCTCACTGCGGAAGGAAACTCGAAACCACCCCCGTATGACTCCCCAAACAGTTTCTACGGAGGAGTGACACCCTCAGTAGCTGCCGCTTATCATGGAGTGAGGCAGGAATTTTGTGTTTTTACCGGCAGTTAGTAATATCACACAACTACGGACGACTCATTTTATGTCGCCTGAGTAACATGTAATTGGTTCGCTAAATTCACAACGATAGCCAGAATTTAACCACTTACCGTCTAACCCATACAGTGTATCCAGTCAGCTGAATCTCACAACTTGTCAGAATGATAAAAGATTGTCTGATGATGATATACACGAGAGAAGCTTCTGATATTCCATACAACGTCATCATTTTTCATGCTTGAAGATCTCTCGGGCATGTGGCCGGATCAACTGATCGTTGTTCAACGAATTTTCGACAGCGTAACAGCAGATTCGCCGGGAAAACCTACGATTATGTATCATTTATGATACTGGTTTTAGACGTACCATTCTATTATACTGAAACCCCTTTTGAAATACAAAACCACTGTAGATCTAATATTCCAATCCGAAACTATGTTTGCTTTGGGATTCACAAAGTATTTGCTTCGATTAGGAAGACGTCATTGCTATACACCTGGCAAATGCACACTCAACATTACGTCTCTTTTTTTTTTTTCTATCGTAGTAAACCTGTCTATCGTTTGTTCCAACTGAAAACGAAAATGTAAGATTATACTAATGAATAAAGTGTATTTTCTTCAGACCTTTCCTGAATATCGCAGGAAGTACGTTACCTCAGGTTTTATATAAATTGAATTAGTATTGCAGTAGTTGCCTCAGATTTAAGTAAAACGCTTACGGGTTAGAAACCTGCGGTTTGCTTGAAGGTAGCTTCATTTGACGGCTCAGTGCACCGGGACAACGCCAGGATTTCTTACTCAAGGTGATTTCAGTAGGAGTGCTTGATCTCACTATCTCACCATCTCACCATGGCTGATTCGATCGTTTAATCACGTGTAATTCCAAGGAAGTTCTGAAATAGAATATGAAGTACACTAGCAGTGCAGTTCTTCATCAAGAAACAGAAGACTGTAAAGTGGGTCAGAATCTTGTGCTCACAGATTTTTCAGGTTTCGTTCGTAAATTTGGAACTGCGTCGGCATTTGCCAAGTAACACTTTGTTTTGTAAAGCGGCTTCCATTAATCACGTGACGGTTTTTTTTTCGGAAATCTGGAACCCCGCCCTCACCCCACCTAGTTGACGACCTCGTAATTTTTGGATCCTTTTTTTATTATTACTTTTTAGCTTTCCTATCTTCAAGGGTGGTTAGACTGCTCCTAACATTGGGGTCGACGCTGTTTGCAGACCTTACTTTTTAGCTAAACTTTCTTCAAGGAACTAAAAAGATGACGTGAGATTTCTGTCGACTTCCTTCCTCCCCCCCCCCCCCCCAATTTCACCTCACGTAATTAATGTACGCCCACTAAGATCCACTTAATCCATTTTGCCTTTATTGTTATTAAGTTTATTTTGTGCAGTAACTTCTACTCTTAAATACACTTCATAAAAGACATTTGTCGCGTCCGGTTGCAATTATATGTAAAATTGAAGATATTACTCATATCATCTCAGGTATAAAGACGACATTAAACTTACTGATTCCTGTTCGAAACAACTAAAGAAAACGATAAAGATGAAAGTAGAATAATTTAGAATTAAGTTGCTAGTAATTACGAAGCGATATTTGACTAGCGACCTCGCGAAGAATGTTATATCTTGTTTGCCCCATAAAATATGCACCCTGTTTAACCGATCGTTTCCAATACGAATTCTCGACCTTTTCATTGAGATTTTAACACGGCGATGACCTTTTCCCTTCATTAAATTTTGCTCTGATCAACTAATTGCTATATAAAGAGACTGAGCGTTACTTACAGATGGAGTTTAGGAAAGTATCATACTGTTCATTTCGTGATGTAAACTAATTACTATTACGTTTGTATATAACTTATAATAGAAGCAGCAGCAACAATAAGTTTCACGATGTGTTTGGTTACTAACCGCTACACAGTTTCACAATAAAAGATTTAAGTAATTCTTGGTAATGCTTTGGATATCTTAGTTATTCTATAAGGAAATATTAATAACATTCAGATTGTTGTAGCCTTGACCATCAGTCATAATTAACGTTCGAGAGGGTTCTTTTAAGAGCTTTAACCTCATTGGACGGCTTAAACCGTTGTTTTCAGGAACGATTGGTCCTAAACGATCTTCCGCGACGGGGTAATTAGAATCAACTCCGAATGCCAGTTAACCATAGAATTAGAAGTCTGACGTGAATACATGACTCTTGGAAATGGATAAAGCGCAGTTATCAAGCGCGTTCTCATATATGAAAATTCCTGTGCCACTAATATAATTAAGTGGAGTGGAATACTTTTGTGAAAGTTAAAATTGCGTGGTGACCAAGTAATTGATCCACAATGTATTGCTCTGGCTATCCGGTACTAACTTTCGCAGTTGTTCTCTAATTAATGCAGCAATATATTCAGTGGGCTTTTTCATTTGTGCTTACGAGGATCGCCTTCAGCATATAAATTCGTCTTTGTGCTTTATTCGTTTGAAGCTGAGATAGCATTTCTCCAGTGGCCACCACCGATATAGAACGACAAATAGCTTCTAGTGTTCGCGACTCGATTCTTAAATCTTTCTTTCGCCGATATGAGGTCGAGCTGGTAGCTTCTATTGTCTCCGGCAGCTTCCCATCCTCATTTCTTCTCTTAAAGCGTTGGAACTGAGCGTTTCTTGTTATTAGATTACTGTCGAGTGTCTGGTAATACTTGGGGAGTATTAAAAGCTTCGTTCTGTTACATTTTCCCCTCTTTCTTTTCCTCTTCTCAGGTCTAGCTACCCACCTACGGCTCTTCTTTCTATCTCAGATTCTTAAATAATCAGTTTTTTTCATTTCGTCGTATACTTCACTTAGGTCTGCATTCGTATCCTACGAATTATTCGGATTCGAAAAGCGTAAGATAGTTTTGAACAGAGTGTTATAAAGGAGCGTCAACACCGCCTAAATGGCAAGACCATGTGGCATAGCGTCGCTGTACCTTATAACAAAAACGTACCATGCGTCTTGCCATTTCACATTTGACTAGCGGCTGTCCGCTTCAAGGGAAGCCATGGCATTCTGAAGAAAGTTGGGGACGCTGGGGGCTTCAGTTGACATTCCTTCCCAGAGTCTATGCATCTGATTTCATGTCGACATGTTATATAACATTACCAAGAATGTAAACTGATGTACAGTAGTTGGAACATGTAAAGAAACAGGAATGTAAATTGTTGTAAAATTAAATGTTACGAACTTGGATGTATTAAAGCCATTAAATAAATAAGTAAAATAATAGAGTTTTACCACACTTTACAAGTTATGTGGGATTGTAAATTAGAGGAATACAAAGATCGTAATAAATGACATGATGCGCTCACGGAAATAGCAGTTACTTTCGGTACTGATAAGGTAAAAATTAATAAAAAAAATATTAAATCTAACTGGAAATTTTTCAGGAGAGATTAAAAAAAGGAGCTCCTGTTTCCAAAACCGCAAAGAGATAAACGTTCACTGGATGGAATGATGTCTCACTCTTGCTGATTTTTGCTCCTATCATATTCGGAAGAACCTCAGAAACACTACTCGACATTCAAAAAAAGTTCCGGAAACCACCCCCACTTCTGTACTCGAGACTATACTCACCTGCATCGTCCGTAAATAAATCATTCACCAAGTCACCGCCTTCACATCTGGCTCTACCTCGGAGATTATGACGTATCCAAAAGCAATTTATTATTTATTTATTTATTTATCAATCTCGTTTCATCTCAGTTACTGCTATTCATTTCACTTACTGTTATTTTTGTTGAAGAGGGGGCAAAAAGTTGTTGTTATTGGGGTTTTAGGGATCGTCGGCAGCGAGGTCATTAGCGCCTTAGTGGCAACAAGCAAATCCTCGTCGATAAACATTTTTTTCATTGAATGCCATTTACTATGTAGACGCAGTGAATTTTCAGAGGGGCCATATGGGCTTACCAGCTGAGTTTGTTTGCCATTTGACCATGCCTTACCTTACCATATGGCATAGTGTGGACGCGCCTTAACAATGGAATGTTGCATTCAACAGACGACGCAAAGTTTTATTAAGATTCCAGCTATATCTGGATTGTCTTTATCATTTTATGTACAGATTACTTGTTAGCCATTGGGAGGATAGATAATGTGCAAACAAAGTCAATATTCAACCGGTAGTCAGCAGAAGGAAGAAGCCGTTGGGAGTGTCCGCGATTGTCGAAAGGTGTTTACTGGCGAGACATCCTGAGCGATGACCGTTATGCTGAAAGAACATTATCGCCACACGAGACTCGAACAAACCAGAAATGGCGGAGCACTATATGGAGGGTGGACATTATATTCAATGGGAGAAGACTACAACCGAAGGGTTTTTAGATCGCGATATTATGGAGTCCATAGAAATTTTTAACCATCTCAAAAACTTTAACAAAGACTGGGTTTATGGATTGAGTCAAATGTTGAAAATGTGTGCGCTCGCAGAAAAACGCGTGGAAACAACAACAGCCAAATCAAGCTACCAGAGAGCAAACCTCGATAACACCATCTCTGGAACAACGGACACTCTTTGTAGAGAACACTTTACCGTAAAAAAAAAAAAAAAAAAAAAAAAAAAAAAAAAAAAAAAAAAAAAAAAAAAAAAAAAAAAAAAAAAACTGTCGATCCAATGTGCTGGGAAACGACGCGAGAGATTAAAACCAGCCTGTCGCAGCGGATACATTAGCCTGGAATTGCCCTGAGGAAGGCTCGAGGTTAGCACCGAAACGTTTTTCAACACCAGTAATAGTGACGCATCCCTAAACCAGCAAAGTAGCTGCAATCTTACAACAAGGTGCCTGAGAAAAAGAGAGAAAATTTTCGTGTATCTCTCAAAATCTGTGTATAAATCGACGAAAATATGGTTTATAAATGGTGTTCGGTGCACCATTGAGCAAACGCAACAATAAAAACTTCCAAACAGTACTGGAGTGCGTATTTTTCTTGTCAACATAAACTAAATCAACTAATTTAACGTATAGTTTTGGTCATTCCTGAAAACCATTCCTATTTGGAATAACTTTAAATATAAATTATGTTGATTTTGCTGTTTATACCTTTCTAAACTTCGCAGTATAAAAGTGAGTTTCTGAAACCTGAAAAATAGGCAACACGCAATTGGTAGTCGCAATGTTTACTGCCGTGTGACGCGTCTGAAATGACTACCAATCATGCAGCGTTTTCTATCACGTGATCGAAGGTAAGAAAA
Source organism: Vandiemenella viatica (assembly GCA_031002005.1). Lineage (NCBI taxonomy): Eukaryota > Metazoa > Arthropoda > Insecta > Orthoptera > Morabidae > Vandiemenella > Vandiemenella viatica. The sequence continues at coordinate 29,906,594 of CM061920.1, read as the reverse complement.
AAATTTTAACTTCATGTTTTTATAAAAAAAAATCAATATTTCCATTGAAAAATATAAAAAATAGCTTTCTTGAGCAGTAATATATCCGCATGACAAAAATTTGAAATACATTTTCATTACTGACAAAATAGATCTGCGGTTCCTTATGTATTTAGAACCCTAAAAATGAAGAAAAGACCCACATGGCATGGCTCATCTGGTGATTAGCAATCTTGAACCAATACCTTTCCTTCCCTGTGGGTCAAGCCCCGAATGATTTTCTTCCACCATCGGGTCACGGCACGTGGTGGCTTCACATAACATCGTGTGAAAATGTTTGACATCATTAGAACACGAATAAAAGTAAAGTAGGTACTTGGTTCTCGGCTTCATACTCGTATATCAATAATAGTGAAATAGGTATAATTAAAGTAACAAAACCAGAATTTTTCCTATTATTTGCGGCATTGCCGTCGGATGGTGTTATAAAAACACACCGTTTCGACGACACATACTGTCGTCTTCATCATATATGTATTTGATGTTCGCTGTCACCGCTGGATGGTTGCATATGCGGTTCGCTTCAGAGCAAACCAATGGGCGTCGCGGCTCTACATTAGGTCCGCTCCGCTGTTTCGCACAGGTCCACTAAATTATTCACGGCCACGAGGTGCAACACCAACATGCGCAAACTGCGGAGCTAATCACGCAGCTTGCTATGCAGGATGCCCTGAATGATGCAAACAACATTATGGTGTCACGAATGGATGGTCCCTGTTGCCGCCTCCTTCCTAGTAACGACAAGACTCCAAGGTCCAGACGCAAAAGTACCAATAGCGTATCCGTTCGTTCCAAGTCTCCACACCCTGCTCCGCTACGGTAGACAAAGACGACTCAAACTGCAAAAGCACGTCAACCACCACCCCACACTTCTCGCAACAACTCACCTGCCGGCATCCGAGAAGATAGGGGGTCAAAGCACTACCACAACTGTCACTCTGGAACTGACAACGAGAATGACAGACTGACTCTAATGATTCAGCTACTTTCACAACTGATTTCCGCCAAGCTACCCAATATCGTAGAACGTTAGTGTTTAATAGAGCTGTAAATCTAACAATAAATTGCGTACCCGTACGTATTCGTTACTAAACCAATCATTACTCGTTACTATCGTATCGTTACTCGTTACTTTTGGTACAATCGAGCGCTGGCATGAGGCATTGCACCGAGCCGCGCCGCGTACGGCACGACTTCCTTACTATCGTATCGTTTCGTTTCTCTTGACACAATCGAGAATCGCATTAAGTCGCGTCGCATAAGGGCTACGGGATGATTTGGTTCGTAGTTTTTAAAGTTTAAGTAAATTGTTCACTTAGAAAAGTATAGAATAAAATAGAAGTTAGACAGTGGCGTAGCTAGGTCAATAAGGGCCCCGGTGCAAAAAATTTGTTTTGGGTGCTCAGGCTAGATGGGCGACCTTTTTTTGCTTTGTGTTGCTGGTAGGGTTCCCTTGAGCTGAGGCTGGGAGCCCCTGAGTTGTGCTTGGGGGCCCCCTGAGCAGTGGTTGGGGTCCCCCCTGAGCAGTGAGGGCCTGTTAGACGACGGTAGAGCTGAAAAAGGTCGCCAGTTTGCCGTGAAGGCCCAGGGGCCCTCTGAACTGCGCTTGGGGGTCCCCAGAGGTGCGCTTGGGGGTCCCCAGAGGTGCGCTTGGGGGTCCCCAGAGGTGCGCTTGGGGGTCCCCAGAGGTGCGCTTGGGGGCCCCCTGAGCTTAGGGGCCCCGGTGAACTGCACCGCCTAACCCCATAGTAGCTACGCCCCTGAAGTTAGAATATGGCATTTTAGAATGAACGCATTTCATAAATGCTCGAAATCAATAAAATCCACTAAGGTATGATCAATAAAGAACACAATAACAATCTAAAATTATCTATCCAAAGTTTCTATTTACAAATTATGCTCCGTACATTTTAATGTTACGGCAAAACTACAAAATAAGTCTTTATGCTACCAACATTACTTATGTCGTTAAAAAATATCAATATTAATTATATTAATCTCTGTGCAATATGTCTGTAATTACAAATTTTCCTTTGAAACGGATTTAAATAAAAATTCCCAGAAATACGCGATGCACGGTGTTCAGATGCTCATTCTCCCATTCAGATTAATTTAGTCGCTGGGCGAACCGTTCCAGTTCCCGCATCGTGCGTCGTATTCGTTTGTTTATGGAATCAAACTGACATCCATGCGACGTGCGAGTAACGAAATGGATTTGTGAGTAACGTCTCGGTACTTCGTGTCGGGCGGTGTACTCGCTACTCAGTAACGAATACATACGGTTTGCTACAGCTCTAGTGTTTCACACAGACGAAGCAACGAAATAATAAAAATGTGGAAGATTCACCAACAAAGGCTGCATGAGCGGCCGTATCCAAGTTTCCACCAGGAGTGTACGAACAATGAGGCAAATACCAGTAACAGTTGTAACAAATAAAAGTGAAAAAACTACGAATAGTAGCAGGGCTGCTATTACTCCGTCGAGGCAGTGAAAAAAACAGAAAAATCTCTCTTTTTGTGTCGCTAATGACGTTATGTAATCCTACCCGCGCCGGTGATTACCAGAGTACATCTGAGTACTTCTAGTCATTTCGAACAGCAAATAAATATCTGATGAAAACTACTAAGCACATCGTCCAAAAGTTGTGTTTTCATAATAGCACTTGTTTTAACGTCCGTCAAAAAACGACGGGTATCATCTATGATGGTAGTTGTAATTTATTAAGAAAAAGCTTGTTAAAAAGCGAATAACGATCATTTTAATGATAATGTTCGTGTTATCAGTACCTTATTCTGGTTATATTATCAGAGTATTTAGCTAGGATTTTTTTTTTTTTTTAATGAAACGCATTTTACTTTTAATGGCATTTAGTTTTTTATTTGACTGATATAATTCGCGATTAGGTACATGTAGTGTAAACTTTCTCTGAGCTTTTCATAAACTTCATTGTTTCTTATCTTCTGCCAAAAAATTTCTTAGGTTATGATTTAATCTAGTTCTTATAACTGATACAGATAATACAGCGTAAACATGGAATACACTTCTCCTTATATGAATTTCTGTATCTATTTGTTGTAAATAAATAAGAAGAAACATGGAAATTTAAAGGAACGTATGATTGTAACTTTGTAACGTATAATTGCGTCGCATTATTTTTTTTGTTTTTGTTTTTTGTACCTGCTCTTTGTATGTTTGTGCAGTTACTTCCACAACAGACAGTCATCTTTTATCTCGCATCGTAACTACACTTACTTTTAACAGTATAAGTGTAAGAAAAATCAAATTATTTGAAATGTACTATTCCTTTTAACAGTACAAGTGCAAATGAAGTCAGTACATTTAGTTTTTTTTAGCACACATTTTTTGCAGCCTAGTATCTGAAAACTAAAATAGGCCTTAATTTAACAAACAGTTTTACATCTGATACTTCAACACATTATTTCACAAGGAATAATTTCTATTTTTTGTTATGTTTAGTTTTGGCAATATCTGTATAGTGCTTGCTTGCTTGCACGATACATACGATTGATTTGCTGTTAATATATATTACAGGTTTCTAAACTTGCCGCATGTCACCACATTCCACTGTTATTACTGACTTGTTACAGTTCTCTAATTTTGCAGTTTCCTGTCTACATTATGGTTAGAATTTTTAATGTTTCACTATGTCACTTTATACTTCTACCACAGCTACTATTACTAAACCACAAGTGTTTAATATTACTATTATTACTACTCTACCATACAAGGGCGTATCTAGGACCAGAACTAGAGGGGAGGGGGGAATATTTGAACTAGGGGGGGGGGTTTCAACTCATATTGGTTTCGAGGAAGTGGGATGGGGGACTGAAACATGACGATTTCTTACAAAATGAAACTCTAACTATTCAGGAAACTATTATTGATTAATATAGTAATCCAACCACTTAATCTAAGGACCTACTGTGTAGTTAATTAAGATCGTAATTGAATTAGTTTTTTATGTAAACATTAATCGTAGCGGATTCTCATAAAAGTTTTCAATAACTTTTTTGTTAATATCTCACGGTGTTTTTTTTTTTTTTTTTTTTTTTTTTTTTTTTTTTTTACGAAATTTCGATGAACACTCATCAGACATAATCCAGTCAAACTTTCTCTCCCAAAGTGCTCTTGAGTCAGTTCTTAACTCGTCGAATCGTACTGAAGGTAACCAAATTTTTCTTCTTGGGGGGGGGGGGGGCGCAGCAGCCCCCCTCTGCCCCTCGCTTGGATACGCCCATGCCATCTAAGAAACATTTTCCAATAATGGTATTGGAGAGGTAATCCGAATTCCAGATAAAGTCAGTACAGTTATTCAATTGAATTTTACAGATTAGCCAAGCAGCGCTGTGGTGGCAGGCAATGTAACTAACACTTCGGCTATTATCGAGACGCGCCGAAGTTTGCCGATCCATGGAGGTAAGCGCGCAGTCTCGAGACAGTGCATTTTATTGAAGAGGATTCGATTGCAGTGACGCGGCGTGAAGCTGTACTGCGACGTAGGTCGGTGTTGTGTGTCGTGCACGCCGGTGCAGCAGACGGCAGCGGTGCTACGCTCCGCTACGCCCGTCTGGCAGGTGCATTACGTAACGAGCCGAGTGCCGCCAGGCGCGACGCTAAAAATAAGGCCGCCCCCCTCCGTTATCGCCGCCGATAAGCCGGACGCGGCGCGGCGGCTGTGACGCAAGCGCGGAACACGGCCAGACGGCGGCGAGGCGCGTCCTAACGCGCAGCTCCGACAGAGCTCGCCCCACCCACTCACCTTTTAGCATTTGATTCACACACCCAAGTTGAGTCAACAGTGGCACTGCCTACCTTTCTGTAGAAGCGATTCGAGCCATTTTTTGTACCTTAACGCTAAATGTTTCAAAATCCTATCATGCTCAGGGATCGTCCATAAACTACAGGGGAGACGAGTTTGCTAGAACGCTACGTTGGGCTAAGTGGGGAGGAGAGGTTTTTCCGAGTCAAGCCACGTAGCTTTTCATTCATATTATTTGTCACAGTTAAAATAAGGTACATAACGTATAGCAGTATGTGAATATTTATCTCAGTCATTTAATCATTACCTCATGTAATTTGCGGTAGTCTGACAATAGAAAACAGTACTAAATGTCTTTTGGAATGAATAGGGAAATAAAAAGCTACTTGTTGCGTGGGGAGGGGGGTGTGTTGAGGCAAAAGGCAGGTCGGGCTACGAGGGGAGGAGCGTGGTTCACAGGAGGCCAAAATGTTGCTACGTAGTTTATGGACGCTCCCATAAACAGCAGCAAGCTTAAGAGACACATAATTTTAATTTTTTTCATCTTGTTCTCTTAATTATCTTCGATTTCGGCCAGCCAAATACCACGAAAAGTAATCATAAGCTATAAGTCTTCACGGGGTGTACGGCCGGATTGTGTTGTGAAAATACGATATTTAGACGACTCAGTAGGCTACCTGCCGGTCAGCCGACCAGTATAGATGTTTTAGCACCTGAGGAAGACTACTGAGCTAGTCGTCGAAATATCTTGTTTTTACAACACAATCCGGCGGTACACCCTGTTGACCTCATTTCAATTATACGCCGGGGAAGACTCCATTCTTAATCATATGCTTTCATTTCTATACTTCTTTTCTTGACTTCCAGTAGCACTTCATCCATTCACTTTGCTGTTTCCTACTTCCTTGAGTCCAGATGTTGTTACATTTTCTCTCTCCTCCTTCTGCTCAAAATCCTTTAAATTTCGTATCAATCTTCTGAAAGTTGCTCTGTCTTGTACATTATCTCCTGTTATTCCGATCTTTATTATATCTGTTTTTACTCATGGGATCCACTTGTTGCCATTCTAACTTTTGCAAACGTGGTTCATCATTCTTTTTGTAATTCTGCTGTTATGAATTCTCATTATGTGACTAAAAACTGATTCTTCTCTTTCTGATAGTGTCTGAAATCCTATCAGTTTCTTCTTTCTTTGTATAGATCTTTAATCCACCGACGCCTAGACTCTCCTTTTTCAATTTTCAATGCTCCCCGGATTTTCTTCAAGATTTTCCTTTTCTTTTTTTCTACCTCTTCTATTTCTCCGATTTTCGCAAGAAACATGCATTCTTAGGCGTAGGGGCTCCCTGGTTTGATTACTGTGTTGTAGTGTTTGATTTTAATTTTCATTTAGAGATTCTTCTTATTGTATGTAACTCAAGTCAGTTGGTATGCTAGTTCTAGTTTTCTTGAGATGTTTGCATCCTTATCAAACCCATTAATCTGAATTACTTCACGCAAAGATTTAAATTTATTGATCTCGTTAACTTTTCCCAACTCTGTGTTTAGTACTGAGGGCGAATCCCTGATACAGTACATAAATTAAGTCTTCTCAAAAGATTCCTGAAATCCAACTTATCCTGCCATTATTTATTTATAAATTCCAACGGTTTTTTCAGTACTCACTTACTGATGATCATCAGAACTCTAAAGTACTTCCCAAAGTCACAGAAAGCTGTAATGTTACCCCGAAAATCATCAGAAAAGTTTAAAATTCGTTAATTTTCGTACATTTGCTTCTGTGTGCACCAAAAATGAAATACCCTTCTACGCTCTTTATAACGAATAATTGTCATTATAAATTGAACTTACTAAGCTAAATCAATATGTTAAATTTTACTTCGTTATGTTACTTTGACAATTATTGAAATCCAAAACTTTTAACCAAACACTCCGTGATCATAATTCCATAGTACTTTCAGTAATCCTACGCAAAGGTGATGTGGTACACGTGTATAGTTTCTATCGAAAACCATCAGAGAACTCCAATACTGGCAGTTTTCCTTGTATTGATCCAATGGCAACCTCGAACATGTCGGGATGCTTCCTTCAAAAAGGCCATGGCAGAATTCCTTCGCGTTCCTTGCCACAATCCCATCTCGCCTCTAATGACCTCGCCGTCGACGAGGCGTAAAGCCCAAGCAAAACAAAAAGAAAGGTTTGCGACTTGGTTCACGATCCAGTGATTTCTTCCACCAGCAGAGATGGAATAAGTTTGCGATGTGAATACTGGAATTTTAATGTTGATAAATTTCAGAGATTCCAAGCGAAGTAGAGTTATTAGTAGTGTAGAAATATATGTGTCGGCAAGTAGACGAGGGGCAAGAACAGAGAAAGATGATCATTAGATACGCACGCAGTCATTTCTTACCCCCGGTTTTGAATTTTCGGGGAGGAATAGAGTCGTAAGCAGGAGCTAGAATAACTATCAGTACACAGGTATTGTAATTAATTAATGGACAATACACCACTGAAGCAGAAGTGGGTATCCTATATAAGTGTCAATATTAATAGCTGAATTGACTATAATTTTAATAAAAGAAGTTTAAAGAAGTGTTTATTTCCTTAGTGCATTTTTCGAAGTCCACACTTTATTGAATAGTGAACTTATTTCATTTTTCAGATTATCTACTGGAGGTGCTGTAACTACCACAAATCGGCAGCAACAAAACAGCTTCCGCAATCATTTAAAGGAAGCAACCATTTAACAGCAGCATGACATAAATTCTCGATTATACTGAAATAAGTGTCCGAAGTTTTTTTTTATATAGTAATATCTGCTTTATCAGCGACGAATTCATCAGAGCCGAGAAGCTACCATCAATAAAGAAAAGGCTAGGAATTTGCAAAAGGTGGGAATCATCTCAACATTCTTCTGGAGTAATTTCGGGGCACTATGAGAATCTAAGTCAGAGTGGGAATAGCTGTAATCGAACCCGTTTCCTGCGAGAAGGACGCCTGAAAGTTAACGCTCATTCGGCATGCGCACCAAGGACAGATTAACTTTGAGTTCTCTACGGATTTCATCAGATCTCTTTCCGTATCGTAATGTGTAGCCAGCTGTTCTCCTCGCGAATCGCATCTCGGTATTCATCAGCCTCCACCCATCACTTTACGGAGTGTCCAGGCCTCGCTGCTATATAGTACGATAGGTTTAACCAGGATGTTATAAAGCCTGATTCTTGTGTGACGCTGAACAGTTGTTGCTGTTGTGGCTTTAGGGCGCGTCGATAGCGAGGTCATTAGCACCCTACGCTGAACAAGAGATGGTCTGAAGGAGCTATTTATTATTCCTATAACTTCAGTGACTTTTTGTTGCTTATCGTTTTCTAGGGTGCAGCTGAAGTTGTAACCTAGGTATTTAAATTCTACTATTTTTCCTATGGGTGTGTTTTCTATTAAAATTTTGTTTTTTTTGCGATTTTTTCCGACGAAGGCCTTTTTTAAGAAGTGAAATCTCCATGCTGTACCCTTTTGCTGCCTAATAGAGGTTATATACCGATCTCTGCGTCATCTTCTGATTCAGCAAAATGTACTTTATCATCTGTGCAAACTGTAATATGTCCAGGTTGGTCTGTCTGTCTATTTTAATTCTGCCATGCGGTTTTTGTCACCTGTCGCTAATCATGATTTTGTTTATATATATGCTGAATAAAAGTGGCTATAGACAGCATTCTTGTCTCATCTCAATAATAATAAACGTGGCAACATTTCATGCCGTCATTTCCGTCGTCTGTTGTGCTGATGCGTGAGCTGATAGTCTGTACTGTTGGGTGTTGCGTTGAGTGCAGTAGCGGCCGTTCTGGTGTGAGGTGGGTGAGGAGACGTGAGACTGCGCTATGAGTCAGTGCAGTTCGTTGCTCTCTGGCGGTCTGGCTGATAATCCTCTCACGCGAGGCTGTCGCGAAACGCATCGCAACAAGTAGTCCCGCCCCGACCGTCGCACACCGTACATATTGTGTCTAACTGCAGGCAGACGATCAGGAGCATCACGAGGTTCGGTCAGTGCACGCAGGAATCCAGATTTGGGTTTTCCATGGTTTCCAAAAATCACTCCAGACTGCCTTCAAAAGGCCATTTCCGAATTCCTTCCGGTTCCTTGTCCCCAATCCTATCCCGCCTTTAATGATCTCGACATCGACGTGTCGTAAAGCCATAACTAAAAAAAATCGGTCAGTGCCCCGACATTCTACAGTCATTTATCATTTATCCCACCAGCAGGGTGAAGAAATTCCCCATTTTGCTCATGGTACAGCTAGCCATCTTTAGACCAAGTCGTAACATAAACTACACTATTGTTTATGAAAATTGCAACACAACTGATAAGGTACATGGAAATACATAAATAATTAGAACTACAGAACTTTGACAGTGATAATTCACTACGATGTTTTTTTTTTTTTGTAACTGCTTTACGTCTCTTTTTAACATCGAGGTCTTTAGAGACGGGAAAGGATGGGGGGCAAGGATGGGGGGCAAGGATGGGGGGGCAAGGATGGGGGCAAGGAATGGGAAGAAATTTGGCCATGGCCTTTTGAAGGAAGCATCCCGGCATTCACCTGGAGTGATTTGGCGAAACCATGGAAAACCCAAATCTGGATGCCCGGACGGGGATTCGAACCGCCGTCCTCCCGAATGCGAGGCGAGAACGCTAAACGTTACACCGCCCCGATCGGTCAGTACGATGTGATGCCACCGCGTGCTGCAAACAGAACGTATAGACGTCGTGGCACGAATTCAAAGAGAAACTGAATATGCTGCTGCAGAACACACTACCACGCGGTTTATAGGCGCGACCACAAAACATAGACAGTGGTTGCAGGAGGATGACCCGGACGAACAAGTTTCCACACGACCATATCCCAGACATGTTCGCGCGAGATGTTAGGCGAATATGCATGCCAAGGAAGCAGTAGTACCCGTCGTTATTCGAAGAAGGTTTGCGCATTCCTTGCCAAATGTGGTCGGTCAATGTCATGCTGATCTATGGCGTGTGGAGCTGACTGTAGGAGGGGCAGTACCTCTGGATGGTCTGAAATCTCCCTAATTTAGCGGTTTATGTTGAAATTACCTTCAATACGTGACATGTGAAGTGGCATGTAATAGTCAATGGCACTCCAAACCATCACACTAGGCGTTTATCCGGTATGCCGCTTAGCAATGCAGTCTGCTCTATTGCGTTCATCACGATGGCGTCTAACCTTTAAGGAGCGTCCATAAACTACGTAACTCCATTTTGGCCTCCTATGAACCCCCTTCTCTCCACAAGTAGCCCAAGGTGGCTTTTGTCTCTACTCCCCCTCCCACGCTTGGCAAGTAGCTTTTTCCCTTTATTGTTTCCAGAAGGTATTTTGTGCTGTTTTCTCTTGTCATACTATCGTATACAAAGATAGTTAAATAACACAAATAAATATTCACATGTTGTTGGGTGTTCTGTACGATAGTAAAAGATTTTACCGTTTTCGCAGACGTAATATTGGTATATATATCTTCCCGAGTTTCAAGCTGCGTCAAAATGTTCCTCTTCCTTTTCCCTACGTTTCGACCAAGCCTTATGTCATCTGCTAGAGACTGACTCTAAGAGACTCATAAGGTGGCTAAGTCCCCTGAGCGTGACGTTACACTGAGCTGTCTCGTCACACAAAAGACGGTGCTGTTGGGCCTGAGTGCACTCCACCTCTCTGCAATATTAATCACTTATTATGGTTCCACGGTTCTACACGTCCTCCGATTTTGGAGTGATTGAGAGTATTCCTTCCGGATGCTGCAGTTTTCACAGACAGTCGGGTATATAGCTTAAAAACTGACTGAGCATATGGAGCAAATTACCCACTAGTGTAAACTTTGGAAGATCAAAATTAATCCCGATAAATGTCCAACTATGCTGTTCACAACCACAAGGCCGACACCGAGCCTTCAAGTTTCACTCGACGATGTGAACCTCTACCGGTGTGAATCCGTTAAATATCTCGGTTTGAAAGTCCACAAAAGACTGACCTGGATAAACCACATACAAGTAACATGACTCCAACAATCTTAACATTAAAACAGAACTTATCGGACGAGGTTTGCTTTGCGGTTCTGAGACGTTTAGTGTGCCGTCAGAGACCAGATTAAACAAAGTACATATCCCACAAAACAAATATTTAAGAATTGTAGTAGATTATTTAAGAAACTTCTTATTCGAAAATTCGGTCAAAAATTTACAATGAAATGCAGTCTTCCTAAACTTACAGGAAAACTATAGCGATACATCTGACATTTTTTGATTCAAAAAATTACTAAATGAGTGAGTGATTTTAACGTTTTTATACTTCAGCAGACAATTTTTTGGAAAAAAAAAACATCATTCAGTATGATTCTTGGCTGTCAGGGTGGCGCCGCGTCATGTTCACCCGGACAGCCAAGAATCAACTGACTCTGGCCGCGGAAGCCTACGATTACATCATTCAATATATAATTCCACTAATATTTAGTGAAAATACTTTTTCAAAATCTTATGAAGATCCTTAAGATTTTTGTTTGATTGATTCATATATATCATTTAAAATACAAATTTTCAAAACGCACAATGAATTCCATTAAAAAATATAATGTTACTGTATTTCAAAAACGGTTTTTAATTATTTATTTTTTAGTCAATACAATTTAATATACAGTCTTTATACGGAACTCTCAACGAATAGAGTAACTCATACTTGACGGATTAGTCTTCTAATTTATAGAAATTTAGCAATGTATTTGAGCCTCTGCTTAACGACGTGTATGAAAAATGAACGTGGAAACAGTCTCTGCAAAAAAGGCACCAACCACTGTGTTTAAAAAAAAAATACACACATTATGCTTACAGTTAAAAGGAAATTTCTTTGTTCGGATTGAATTAAAATATCGTAATTATTAATGATTCACTAGATTGGCCTTGTGGGTTAAAGTACTGGGCTCGGAGCTCATGTTTAATCTAGAATTCCAAGCCTTGGTGTTTAGACCATCCTCACTATGTTTCTATGTTGTTTCGGACAGTCAGGCAGGCGAATGCTAGGACGCTACATAAATACGTCTAAGAAACTGTATATTCCACAAACAAATAAACACACGACGGACGGAAATTGCCGCAAGACTCCAACGTACCCCGGGATTTTAGGGAATAAAATGCTCGTCCTAGAGAAAGCTGTCAACAGTGATGACATTACTTCCAGTAAATACGAAAATACTTGCACGATAAGTAGAAAATAATTAGAAATAAACAAAAAAAAAAAAAAAAAAAAGGTCCACAGTAAAATTAAAATTCAAAGATTTACCGTTTAAACTGATATCAATATAGATATGAAAATTTTGTTAAAAAAATAATTTAATAGACAGCCTTATTTCAGATTGACAAGCGACGTAATTAACCGGACGTATGGACTTTGATCGAGTCTCGTGGATGAGCGATAACTCACGGGCTGGTATTCTGGAGGACACGGGTTCAAATCCAGTCTGGCCATCAAGTTTTCGGTTTTCCAAGGTTTCCCAAATTCACTCAAGGCGCATGGCGGGATGGTTCCTTCAACATACGATAACTATACAAGGTGATTCAAAATAACGTGGAAAAAATGATATGGCAGATCAGATATACAATAAGAATCAAAAATCGCATAGGAACAGAGGGTCGCAACTGCGATCCGGAGCCGCTACAGGGCGTCTAAAATAATACTGACACAAAGAGAAGAAACAAAACCATTACAGATCATTTTATTGATAATTACTCTCTCACATGCTACTAATGCAAGCCAAATGTTGAGCCTACAGCAGATGATCAAAGTTTTTGCCAGATGCATCGAGACAAGCCAGGCATCTCAGTTGCATGGAACGGCGCACCTTCTCAAAGATACCAGGTGTATCTCGAACACATCCGGCTGCCGCAACGATTCTTTATACCAAGCCTTCCGGCGTTTCAACAGGTGTTTCATACACAAGTCCTTTTAAAAATCCCCACAAGAAAAAATCCAAGGGACCGTGTTTGTATCGCAACGCCCTCTCGTGGCTCTAGCGCCCTCTACAGGCGTTTGCGACCCTCTGTTCCTATGCGATATTTGATCCTTATTGTATGACAGATCTACCATGTCATTTTGTACACGTTTTTTTGAATCACCCTGTATTCCTTACTATCTCTAATGACATCGACGTCGAAAAGCCTTACAGCCGTAACAAAAAAGTACATAAATTCATTTACAATTCTGTGTCATTCGTGACGTTTCGGAGAAACTACGGTTTTCCAACTTAAATTTGATCCACTTACAATGTTTATTGTGTAACGTTAATTTACAATTATTGTTGGTAGCTTCCAGTGAAACCCTTTATACTCCGTGCTTCGACAGATAAAAACAAGTACCTAATAATCTCGTTAAAGCATTTTCGTGACATATCACCGATACCACAAAGTAGATTACCTAGTAATTAAATTTCTTATACAAATGATACAGATAGAAGGAATTAAAGTAGTTCAGTGGTATATATATATAAACATGAAGCTCGGAAAACTAATTACGTGACACAGTATCGAGTGCAGAAAATTAGATCGTTACTGTGTGTGCTCGATGACATGCGGGTCTAATTATAGAATCATGTGACGGATAAAGTAGTTATTTGTTGCTTAAAATACAGGCATGAATTATGCAGCAGCGTTGTACAGTTTCAGACATCTACTTTCACAATTAGTTTATACCACGAAGCACATCCATAGAAAATCGCGCACGGAATGTTAATATTTAAGTTCTGAGGATAATACTATTTGTCCTTCTTTTTTGCTTAGTACCCTGCGCATCGTCATTAGAGGCAAACAGAATTAGAAACAAGGATCGGGAAGGAATTTGGCCAGTGCAGTTCGAAGAAACCATCCCGACATTCGCCTGTAGCAATTTGGGGATACGTAGAAAAACCGAAATCTAAATGGGAGGATACCGCGTCCTCTCGGATGCTAGGCCCGAGCGATACCGTTCACCCACCGAGCTTAGTAATTACTGGGGTTCGGATGACCAAAAAAAAAAAAAAAAGGTAAATATGCAGGCAAATATGAGCTTCAAAACAGGTAAATATGACCTAAAAATAACAGAATAAGACTGAACATTTAAACTTACTATACATCAGAACATGCTCAATTTATACATCATTTACTTTATCTAGTAGTGTCGCTTTCATGTAGACAGCATAATTTGCTTACGTGCACTCGCTGCGCCATTGGGAAATTAAATTTTAAATCGTTTTGTTGAAGTCACTTTAATTTCAGATAATTTTCGGAATAGAACTCTTTCATCTGTATTAAAATTCTCCTTTCTAAATTCTCTTACGTAATTTCGCACTTTCAGAAAATTTTAGTTTCGGCATGGCGGTAGGTCTACTCACTGATCCAATACAGATTTAACGATGACTGAAGATATTTCATTGAGATATTGATTGACGTGGAACATTACGTTTAGAGAGTAACAATAATGTATAACTTTAATTCTTGACTGGTGAATTCTGGCCACAGTGAAAATTATTTTTTTCCCCACCCCCGCCAGTATAGCAGAAGTACTGGTCTGTGAATAATTATTATTTTAATTTCTTCTCATCTATATCTACTGAATTCACCGTACCATTAAAAAATTACAAGATTTTTCCTCAAAATATAACCATAAATACTATCGAAATATGACCAAAACTAGAAAAATGGTCTGAATATGCATTTACATGCTACATAAAATACATTTAAATACAATCAGAAACGTTGAATTTAGTGTTTAATTCAGCTTTTCAGCTCAAAAAGAAGGCAGGAAAAAAATATGACTTGTCCTAAAGATCCGAACCCTTGCGATGATACTACTACTTAGGACAAGACTGAACCGCAACAAAAAAACTGGAAAATATCCCTGTTGGCGGAAATCATGCGTATTACATCTGGTTTAGTTATTTTTAGCAACTTATTTTCTACGATCTGTTCTGTCAAATGGTTTCCAAAGTCTTTAAAAGCCATATAGGTTCAGATTTTATTTTCCCGCTCCCCTCTATCCGGCCATTTAAGGTGGCTACTGCAAATAACGAGACTTTTTTTGTGTTCTGTACAATAAGTGTATATTTATTTGTGAAATAGGTAGTTATGAGGCAGAGATTGGAAACTGCATAAAAATATAATCACGACAGCCGGTTCACGGGGTCCAGGGCTCGAATTTTTGTCCCACTATACCTCCTAGATCGAGCAAGCGACGCCTTAAAGCTCTCAGCCAATCCGATGTAGGTTAGAATATTATTATTCTACGTGTTTCCTGATTAGTTGAGGACCTGTAAATAATGCATCAGCGCACCCAACATGTATTGTTACTGCAGCATTCGTTTAACTGTTTTGGAATAGATTTTGTAACCATATTTTAGTTGTTAAAATTTGCTTTCGGCCATGTTAGCCATATAGCCAGCTCAATGTGTTCGTCTCCCATACAAAGTATAGATTTCATATCAGTGTGATTTTTTGTAAGGACGACATAAGACAAACACAACATTTAGTTAAAACAACCCATGCCCTAAGCCGGACTCGAACCGGCGATCCCTGCAATGGGAAGAAAGCACGCTGCAGGGGTTGGCGTAACCATTGTTAACAAATAATTTCTCAATAAATGGCAGAGTTCCTTCTGCCATAATTTTAAATACTGCCATTGTTACTGCAAATATTCATTCTAGTGGGACATAACCGTATTTTTAACAGATGTTTGACCAAAACACCTGATGTTGTAATAAAAGACAGACACGAGGCACTCTTAAGACAGTTTCAAAATGGCCGAAAGTAGCGGCCTGAGAGTTATGACGGACGTGAGTGGTATTAGCGAAAGCCTGTGTCGAGCAGATGCATAATAATATACAGAGGACGTGTGCGAGGCAGCCCAGTAATTGAGTTACCAACGGCGTTTGACAGAGAAAGCTTCAAAGGGTCAAGTATATCAGTCCAAACCACGCGGAGAGCGGACGCTATTGGTCGGATAACCAAACGACTATTCAGTGCACGCCGAGTGCCCTTTGAGACCGAAACCCTCGCGTGAATTGACTCAAAGCAATATCATTTCGTAAGAAATACTCTACGGTGGACAGTTCAATACCACTTCAAGATCAATAAAAGTAAATTTCGAAAAATCGTGACACAATGAAATTTAAAATGACGAAGTACGTCGTAAGAAGAATCAGTGGATCACAGGTAAAATTGAGGCTAATTGCTTTGCGAATGTGGAGAGGTGTTGGCTCTCCCAATTGATCAAGATGGACGGTGTGTACAAGAAAGGTAACGGTAACAGCCTGGCTGCGTTCCGGAATGTGACCTTGGTATGAGTAGCCCTCAGTGAAGGAACGCAGCTTCCCCCTCGGGTGACGCGGTGGGGATGGTACAGTGGATTGCGAACTGTGTGGTGGGTGCGTGGCCAGCCTGCAGAAAGAGATGCGGTCTGTGGTTGCTCTTGTGTTCCATGTTGTTATCCGAGTGGACGTGGGTCTCTGACAGCAAGTAGAAAATGGAATCATCGCGTCGGACAACTGTGGGCAGCAGACTCGGCGCCTTCTGCTAAATGGTAACCCCGCGGATATGGCGATCACCCCAAATCTTTATCGTATTGATCAACCCAGTGTCGCCCTAGAGAAAATCTCTTTACCCGGCTGAGCTAAATGAATGGACTTCTGAAAATCCCTGAGAATTGATGTAAAATGAACCCATTGTTGGATTTAAAGATATTTTAAAATCGTTTCATACTATTATTAATAAATTTGACGAAGGAAAATTTCGTGATAAACGTATATTAATGTCAAACGTTGGTACAACGGAGTTGTCAATGTGCAAAGCAACATCCCGATTCTTCATGTCAGCAATTTCAATCATATTTTTATTGATAATTTATGCAAACAAAAATTAATTTAATTTAATTCATAACCTCAGCCTGGAATTATGTACTTATGAAAAAGTACTTTTAAGCACCTGTTGTATCTATTGAGGGTTGAGGCAAAACTTACTGTAAAATAAACATTAATTGAACTCTGTTGGTTTTATGGAGACGTTTCGTCTCATAATCAATTACAGGCTGGAAACGATAGTGGAGAGGGGGGGGGTTGGAGCCTGGTGGAAAAAATTAACTCTCCCTTTGCTTCTAAAATAATGTTTTTGCCATTGAGAAGTTGACACTAATGAGGGCAGCGCCTAACACAGCTGGTTATCAGTACTTGTTCACTGACACCATTTCTTAGTCCGGGTCGTGTTTCCATTTGTGTAGATATTACACCTGCTGCGTTGTGCCGCCCTACCGTTGCCCTACACCGCGTTCTACCAGTTTGTTCGAGGCTACATCTGCCAGCTCTCTCTAATTGCAGTTCTTATCTACGGCACCTGTCTCACCGGCAGATGATGAAGTGCCCCACCAACTCGTCCGCTACAGCGCCCACTGATCGTCTCCGAATCGCGCAAACGAACTCACACCTGTCACAACTGAACCGCCACTATTAACCTAACACTGTCTGTCTATCAGTCGCACTCGTCATCAAGGCTGAGCGGTGTAATATTTGTAATCATACTGATGTTAGAGACCATCTCTTCACATCCTGCACTGTCTCAAGATCCATATGGAAATGGGTGCGTGCAAAATTAAACAAAATATCCACTGGGATTTACAAACCTTAACGGACACAAGACTTCTCAGAGGTGATTTCAAACTGTTCCCAAACGTCTAAACACAAGCTGTTGTCTGAATGATTACACATTTTGTGACTTACATAACACTGGAGCAGAATCATACACTCGAAAAATTTAAAAATACCCTCAGAATCGACAGATGGAGATTGAAAACTGGAAACTACATTGATAAAAATTATGGCACATATTTGAATGCTTTCGTATAACATTACACCACTACAAATATGGAGCACCATGCACTGTGTGATGAAATATGACGGAGACCAAGTAAAATGCAAAACTGCCTCGGAAATCGCGGCTTTGGAGCAAACTTCTAATAAAACCTCATTAAAACATGGTAAAAGCTGTTGGTTGAATTCGCATTTCCGTTCTTCCTTTGTTAAGTTTTGGCGCGGTTATATTGGATGCAAGCTGAGTGAAGATCTCTGATTGTAATAGAGACTCTTTGGCAGTAAGAAAGTATCTGTAGAGATGAAGTTGATAGTTGTGCACTTGTAAAATAGTGAAAATAAAGATTTGAATGAAAAAAAAGGCTTACACCATTTATGATTTCATCCTTCTTCACACATTTTGTTGTGCCACATCTTCTTCCAATCTCTTAATTCTTCTATTACAGTCATGTCTGTGTTCATATTTTTTAAATTCTTTCTGTAATTCTGTTTGTATATTACTCAAACCTCTGCTACTCCATACCCCTTTCTTTATTACATATGCAGTTACAAAATTCTTAGTCTTCTTCCTTTCCATTTCTTATCATGGTTTCCACAAATCAATCCAGGCTAATGTCGGGATGCTTCCTTCAAAACGCCATGGCCGAATTCCTTCCCGTTCCTTGACCCCAGTCCTTTCCCGCCTCTAATGACCTCGACGTCGACTAGCCGTAAAGCCTTAAGTAAAAAAAAAGTGCCTTCTACTGTACTGAGCGTCTAGGGAAACTGGTTGAAAGACCGTGAAACCACAAGTTGGCTACAAAGCGGTGGACTTCTTATCAGAGAACGTGGAGGTCGGAGATTTGTCCGCTATTCAAAACAAGATAGGTGGCTACGTATGGCAGATCTAATGATAGAGTGAAATACTAGGGCAGGAGCTCACGAATATCTGCTGTATTGCGCTGCAAAGATGGACCAACATGCTACTAAGCTAGTGGTTATAATGTTTTGTGACGTGAGTGTATATTAAAACGCAAACAGTTGTCACCAGTCGACTCAGAGTTATGATGGCTTGCTGAAGTTCGTCCGTGGAGCTCTAACGTTGCGTTACCAGCAGTACAGTTTCACTAACTGCCAGGGGTGGATCCAAGGGGGATGCTAGGGGGGCTCAACCCCCCCCCCCAAAAAAAGGTTTTAGGTCCACCCCCGACATTGTAATTTTGTAGACTTTTTTTTAAGCTCTACGGATTTGAGGCCCGAGGAGACTATAAAGACTACCCCTTGCCCAACTCAAGGCCCCCCCCCCAAATAAAACCTAAATCCATTGAGGGCAAGCCCTAACCAACCAAAATCTACTCAAGCTAAGCCCCCCCCCTTCCCAAACCGAAATCCCCTCAAGCCCCTCCTAAACCAAAATCCTGGATCCGCCCTTGCTAACTGCGAAACCATCCTGAGAAGTGGCTACGTGGTGGGGGCGCAAAAACGACGATGGTTCAGGCGGAAGGTAAGCTTCCTGAATGTGACAATTTTCTGTGTTTCGTGGGAATGATGGTATCCAGTATACGTCTACATCTACATATAAACTCCGCAATTCACAAACAAAACTCTGCAATTCACAAAATTGTGGGCGACAGAGTGTACTCAGCACCAAAACTAATCTCTTTGCTCTGCATTCCAATCCCAAATGGTACGAGGGATAAAAAGAATTGATATAAGAATCAGTCCGAAAACTTATTTCTATAATGTTATCTTTCCTGTATTCCGAGTCAAATAGATTGGTGGACGAAGTATTTCACTACACTCGTAAGTGAAAATGGGAGTACACATGTTTACCAATAAGTTTAAACGAAACGTGCTTCGTCTATCTACCACAGACTCCCAACCTAATCTACTATTCAGTTCTGTGACGCTTGCATAAGGACTGTAGCAAGCGGTCACGAATCGAGCGGCTCTTCTCTGTACTTTCTCTATAGTCGATCAACCCCTTACGAAGCGGATCCCAGATGGCACAATAGTTGTCCAAATGTGGACGCGCAAGAGATTTGTACGCTATCTCCTTTGTTTATTCATTACTATTTTTCAAGTTTCGACCGAGGAATCATAGCCTAGAATTAGTTCTACCTACTAACGAATTAATGTGTAATTCCCATTTCATGTTCTTCTTGTACTGTTACTCCCAAATATTTCACAGAATCGACCATATCAATAACTGAACTGTTTAACTCGTATTTCTGAAGAATCGGATTCTTTTTGTTAGTTATGCTCATTGTCTTGCACTTTTTACAATTTAGAGTAAGTTGCCATTCAGCGTACTATGTCAAAATAACATACAGATCACGCAGAATTTCTAAGCAATCGCCGAAATCCTTACTTCCCTATAAATAACCGCATCATTTGCAAACAATCTAAAAATGCTTCCCACTTTGTCTCCGAAATCGTTTATAAAAATTAAGAAAAGAAGTGGTCCTATTACACTTCATTGAGGTACACCCGATGTAACATATAGATTAGAAAATCCTTTATCCATTCACAAAGCTGATCCGATATACCATACGCTCGAAGCTTCGTTAAAAGGCGGTTGTGTGGCACAAAGTCAAAGGCTTTATGAAAATCTAAAAAAAAAATAAAAAAAAATGCATCTACTTGTGAACCTGCATCAATAACTTTCATTACGTCGTGTGTAAATAGGGCCAGCTGTGTATACGGACTGTACAGAAAAAATACGCTTTCACAAGTATTTTAAATCCAACCATGAATACCCGAAGTCTGCTTGTAAGTCTCAAGGATAACTTGGGAATTTGATGCATTACTTGAAAAGAATAAGAAAATAGACATATAAAAAAAAAAGCAGTATTCGAAGTCGAGCTAATTGTTGGCGGTAGAGGATGGGTGGGGAGGGAGGAGGGGGTAAGGAACGGGAAAGGAATTCGGTCAGGGCTTGAAGGTATGACCCCGACATTCACCTGGAGTAATTAAAATTATTGTTTATTGTATTGTCACGGGAAGGAGAATGTATGCAACCGGATTCTGGGAAATTGACGAAGCATTTATAGCGAGATTTTCAACATACAACAGAAAGTTGAAACTATTATAGGCCTTGATAAAAAAAAATTGTTTATGGCTGTGATTAAAATTTCACGATATAATCCACGTTCCACCCACTATAACGGCCCTCAGATCAAGACATTTCATGAAATCGTATTTTAAGTGTTATTTGTACCAAGCTGAGAGTTCATTAAATATGGTTTTGTATATTTGTCTTGTAATTAACTGTGATTTTGTGTAAATGAACGTTGTTTTACTGAGATAAATTGTGTAAACGCTATGGGATATGTTAACAGTATTATACATGAAATTTTGATTAAACATTTGTAGTTTTAGTTACTGATGTGAACTACGATGTTTAGAGGACAATTTGCGACCGGTTGGACTGGTTTATGTTGAAAATTTTGTATGTCAATGTCTTTAATTTTCATTTCCGTGCGTTTCATAATGATTGTGAATGATTGTATTAATCCTGATCTTTTTAATGTGATTTTAATTGTTTAGCTATTGTTAGAATACGAAAGATATCGGGCGGAAGTCTTATTCTGGAATTTTCTGTAACGCCTATTTAAGCCATCGGCAGGGACGAGTTAGAGTTGAGTTTTAGTTTTGAAAGCTTTTGTTTCGAAGGTGCTGCAAGCTATAATCTCTGGAGCATTTGTTTACATTTATACGTATTTTCTTTTTATGAAGTCCGATGTCTTTGTAAAAAGTAAACAAACTTGAAAGTGATTCTTCTTGAACTAATTATTTCATTTAAAACGAGATACTTATCACCACTCAGACACAAGAGCACAATACAGCGTTGGGGGCGCGGCTCTGATTGTGGATTCCCGTTTCGACACCGTCGCTACTTGTGTTGGTGTGGACGGAACGTATTGTATGCCTCGTGGCTTGTACGTCACGCCGTCGTTCTGTACCCTGGGTCCGTACGCCACCCGCCGACTGTATATTGCCTACTAAACTAAAACAGACCCAGCATTCTTATTACACCCGTTATCGTTCCGTTTCTCTTTAGATCGTGACTTTATTCCGATATGTGGTGAAGTCCTGTCGCCATGTTAAATATTGGTCGACTAGATTAGTAACGTTGTCATGAACATTGCTTTGGTATGCAGTTTTGGAAATGTGGTGTGAATGCGTTCGTAACTTTCTATCCTACCACGCATCGAAATGGAACTAATTCGGCTGCGTTTTGATAGATTTGGAAGGAAAAGGGATTATTTAACACGGTCGTGAAATTACAGAGAAGAGCCACTCGACCAATGATTGTTACCACGAAAGCGTCATACAATTAGTACAAAAAGTGATCTCAGATTGTCTGGCAGACATACGACGAAGGTTTCGTTTGAATTCATTGACTAACAAGCGTATATTCTTTTTCAATTACGAATGCGATATAATACTTCGTCCACCAACCTATTTGAGTCAAAAGGCAGGAGGGATAAAATTGGAGAAATAAGATGCCGTTCTGACACATGTGTGTATTCATTCTTTCCTCGTGATTGGGATGGACAGAGTTAAGATTGGTTTTGGTGCTAAACTCCCTCTGCCAGCTAGAATATGTGTAAAATGGATGTAGATGTAGAGTGTCAACCTGATGTCAGTGACCTCTTTATTAACAATTTACAAGTCCTTCATGTAAAGAACTTCTTGGGTTATCCTGAAGTATACGATACCACTAGGAAAATTTTACGGCGCACCCGAGACATCATACAACATTCGCATAAACGAAAATACACAATATAAGTATAGATAAGTTTTTTCGTATCCAAACTGTCACATTATAAGTATTAATGGTTCAAGCATCAAATAATCGCATCCAATTTTCAGTTGGATGTTACAATTTTCCGTGGGATCCCACATCTTTCAATACTTAATAAAAACAACATTACCAGTAGGTCACAGATAAGGTCATAGTTTAATCCAATGCAAAGTGAGTCCATGTGTATCGTATATTTTAGGAGAACAGAACGTATTTCCTCAAGCAGCAAATAGTTGGTTTTTTTTTTTTTTTTTTTTTTTTTTGGGACATTCTGCTACTGGACCATACAGCCAGCTCAATATGATTTTGTTCCTATCAAGTGTTGACACAAGGACACTACAACACGGGCAAGACATTCACAGACACAACACTAAACACCCATGCCCTCGGCCGGACTCGAACCGGCGACCTTCGGTACGCGGAGCTAGCACTCTAGCCTCTACGCTACCGAGGCCGGCCAGCAAATAGTTTAACGCGCAGATATGGCTGGCTCTGCGACGGAAGTCTGGTCTCTTCGTCGCTATTGGTTTGCTACCTTATACAGACATTACTGGGTGGTTTCTGCGATGTAAAGTCAGTCAGGCGCCAGGTTTTCGAAGAGTTACATGTAAAAAAAAAACCTATGACCATACACTCCACACTACAAGCTCTATTTAATTCGAGAAGGTAGAAATGGAGGGTGATTAAAAACACAGTTCACAATAAAAAATTACTTTTAATCACAATCTGGTCAGTGGAAATTAGTTCACAGAAAAACGTTTTGTGGATTTAGAATTGAGCAAGAGTGTTATCTAGGGGATGTACTGGGCTGAACGGGATTGCAAGTGTCTCTTCCTTTCTTGGTGGCTGGTTACCCAGGAAGGCGAGCTGACGGAGGATCGAGGAGCAGAACGTCTCCATAGCAACCGGCGGAAGCGCTGCTCATTCAGACAACTCTTAGGTTCTAGATTTCCAAAAAAGGTCCCATCATCACAAATTATTCAGATATGGCTGTAGTGTTCCAAAGAATATTTTAATCACTTTTAACGAGTCAGATTACTTTTAAAAATGTTCCATATTGAAAACGAAAAAATAGGTAGTTGTAGAGCCCAATGAATGTTACTTTAGACATACGTAATGATGTTATTATTTTGCAGAATTTTAAGTCCTAATAAACTTCCAATGCTGTGCCAGACAAAGTTGGAGAAAGAGACAGCTCCTCAGCATATTGTGCCTCATGTAAACTTGTTTCAATTCACAACTACATTAAAAGCAATGAGAAATGGAGGAAGATTTACCATACTATACAATGTGTGCATTCTGACGATAGATCGTATTGTCTGCATCTTTGAGGACAGGAACTTATTACATTGCATCAGATACCATTAGTTTTAACGCTGTCTGGTTGGCTCTGACCTCTTTCTTAAGTTCCTTAGACATATAATTACTGTAATAATTGGCTTATTTCACTTTATGTCTTAATTTGAGTTAATTTTGATAGTAACTGTGAGTTTATTTATATAAATGATCATATCTCTCTCTAAATATATATATATATATATATATATATATATATAGAGAGAGAGAGAGAGAGAGAGAGAAAACATCAAAACCATTTGGAATTGCATAGGAACCGGTGACCGGATTTTTTTTTTCTTTTCTTTTGCTGTCGTTTGAAGCAATCCTCCATCCCTTCCTATCCTGTGCTAACCTCTTCATTTCTATATACCCCTTACAACCCACGTCTTCAATTATCTGCTTCATATATTATAATCTCTGTCTTCCTCTACACTTCTTACCTTCCACTGTTCCCTCCACTAACAAATTAACCAATCCAGCATGTCTCAAAATATGACCTACCAGCCTGTCTCTTCTTCCTGTAAGATTCTTCCATAAACTTCTTTTCTCACCCATCATTTTCAATACTCGTTCATACCGGATACGTGGAGAGAAAGTGATAGCAGGGTACAAGAAATGAAAGGACACAAGGCAGAGATTAGAGGGAAACAGTTGTTCCATTTCATAATGTTACAGGAGATATTGGAAGATTCCACCATTTCTTACGATGCATGCGATACACAGCCGGATAAGTTATTGGCGTACACAGTAGAAAACACGTGGATCAGCAGCACAGACTATTGTCACAACCACATTCAATTCAGAATCGACAGGTGTTTCACACACAATAGATTTCAGTGCCTTCCAAAGAAAGAAGTCCAGGCTGCTTAAATCGTGAAAATGTTTGGGACCAGGAAACTGGCCAACAACCCCCAATTAATCGTTGATCAAGCGCCATAGTGTGACATATTGGCCATCACGGAATCCATAATGAGGAGAGACTCCATCTTGTGGAACCACATGTTGCGTCTAACATTCTGTGGCACATCCTGAAGTAAGCTTCGAAGAATCTGCTGCAGAAAGATGGATAATTTGCAATTGTCTTGGCAGCCCCAACTAGCGTCTTATGGTGATTTTTTTCTGTCTTAGGTCTACATCTACATCTACATCTACATTCATACTCTGCAAATCACAAACATTGTGGGTGGCAGAGGGTGCTAAGCACCAATCCTAAACCCGCCCATTCCAATCCCGAATAGTGCGAGGAAAGAAGGAATACATATAAGCATCAGTACGGCATCTTATTTCTCTAATCATATTTCTCTAATTTTATTTCTCTAATCTTATTTCTCTAATCATATCCCTCCGGTCATTGCGACCTAAATAGGTTGGCGGAAGAAGTATTTCATTGCACTCGAAATTTAATTTTTTTTGTATATTCTCCAATAAATTCGAACGCAAGCTACGTCGTCTCTCTTCCAAATTATCCCAGCCCAATCTATGTTTCAATTCTGTGACGCTTTCATAAGGGCTGTAAGAACAAGTCACGAATTATAGCGGCTCTCCTCTACACCCCCTCTCAACTGAGTCAATCAGAACCTTGCGATACGGATCCCAAACCCCACAACAGTAATCCAGATGCGGCGCACTAGTGTTTTATACGCTATCTCCTTTGTATGAGCATTACAATTCCTCAAAATACGACCTATGAATCGTAATTTAGAATTAGCCTTGCCTACGACGGAAGTTATATGCATGTCCCATTTCATGTTGCTTTGTACTATCACCCCCAGATACTTCACGGAATCAACCGTGTCAACAGCTGAATTGTTTATTTTGTACTCGTGAACAAACTGATTCTTCTTGTTACTTATCCGCATTGCCCTGCACTTTTTGCAATTAAGTGTAAGCTGCCATTTACGGCACCAATCGAAAATAGCATCCAAATCGCGCTGAATTTCTTAGCAATCGTCGGAGCACCTTATTTCCCTATAGATAACCGCATCGTTGGCAAACAATCGCAACCAGCATTTGACGTTGTCACCTAGATCGTTTATAAAAATTATGAAAAGAAGTGGACCTATTACACTTCCTTGAGGAACGCCCGAAGTAACATTTATCTTAGAAGAGGCTTCCCCGTCAACAACGACATACTGTGATCGACTAGTTAGAAAATCACGTATCCACTCGCAAATCTGATCCGAAATACCGTAAGCTCGAATCTTCGCTAAAAGTCGGTTGTGTGGCACAGAATCAAAAGCTTTCTGAAAAGCCATAAAAATTGCATCAACTTGCGAACCTGCATCGATAACTTGCATTATGTCATCGGAAAATAGGGCCAATTGTGTTTCGCACGATCTCTTCTTCCGAAATCCGTGTTGACACTATTATATTTAACAATAAATTGACGATAAGTAAACTGTTTGCTGGGGAAATTAATTATTTAATTAGTTATTAATTTACTGGGGTTAATTAATGTATTTTTATGATGAGACACCTTCACATTTTTTACATAGATAAATATAAAGTAGTATAATGTACGAGATTTCAAACTTTATCATTTATTGATCAATATCATATGCAAATCAGTTATCAAACAACATTTAAAATATACTCATCTCTATTCAAAGGAAATACAGGTACAAATTCACTTTTTGTCTCCAACATGAGCTCTGGTATGTTACGAAACTATCATTTCTCATCACTGTTTTAGGAAAACAAAATATTAATTGCAGGGGACCACTCAGCGAAGCTCATATTTAATTTTATATCATTAACAAAGGTAGAGCCACTGAGAAATATGCTTATCTGTACAAGTCTCCCAACCAGAGGTTGCATCGAAATGAAGCAATGGATTGGAGTAATCGAAACCTTATAAATTATCGTTTCTGATGCCTTGAAAACCGCAACACTGCTTATGTGGTCTTCAAAACCATCATTTGATCGTAATATCACGTCACTGTGTGTAAATGTCACTTCAGAGCCCTTAGAACTTTGACCTTTGCACGGTGGGCAGCGACGCACTGTATTCATCGGCTAAGGCGGATAAATTCCTCCCACCTTTCTGTGCATGTGGCCCGCAAATTCTATAGAACCACGACTACTTCAACTAGTACTTTATGCATTTACGCAGGTTCTAAATAAGTGTACGGGCAGTAGACACAATACACACAAGATCTGCCCCAATTGCCTCCGCGGCAAGAACGCGTCTCCCGTCAAATCCTCGATTTACCACTTTCGTTTTCGGGACACCATCCATCCAGGTCCATCCGCCAAAACCAAAACCAGAGAAATAATCCTCATAGGCTACATGTATTTGTTATCGCATTATCGGTATACACTGAACAGCCAGAACATTATGACCACCTACCTACTATCGATATAAACCCGTCCAGGCGATAGCAGCGTCACCTGACGAGGAATGACTGCTAGTCAAACACACGCACGGTGCATTTGGTATCAGTAAGCGTGCTATCCTTGTTTAGAATGGGGAAAGCGAGTGATCTATCTGAATTTCACCGTGGGAAGATTGTGATGGCCCGTAGGCTCGGCACGAGCATTTCGGAAACTGCACAACTGTCGGGTGTTCGAGGAGTGCAGTGGTGAGTGTCTTCAACAAGTGGCGAAACCAAGGTGAAACCACGTCCATACGTCGAGGGGTTGGGTGGCCAACCCTCATTACAGATTTCGGGCGTCGTAGGCTGGGCAGACTGGTAAAACAGGATAGGTGGCGATCTGTTGCGGAACTAATATCAGACTTTAAAGTTGGGCAGAGTACAAGTGCGTCTGAAAACACAGCGCACCGAACACTCTTAACGATGGGCCTCCGCAGCCGACGACCTTTCCATATGCCAATGTTAACACACAACTACATCGGCAACTCCGACTGAAATGGGAACATGACCATCGTCACTGGACGTTGGCGCAGTGGCAGACCAATGTACGGTCTGATGAATCCCGATACCTTCTTCATCATGCCGATGGGAGGGTGCGAATCCGTCATTCTCCAGGGAAACAGCTTCTTAACACTTGTACTGCGGGACGGAGACAAGCAGATGCCGGCTCAATTATGCTCTGGGGAATATTCACGTCGACATCCATGGATCCAGCGGAGCTCGTGCAAGGCACAATGACGGCCAATAAGTATCGTACACTGGTAGCAGACCACGTCCAGCCCTTCACGACGACGATGTTTCCCAAGGGCCGTGGCATTTTTCAACAAGATAATGCGCCACATCTCAAGGCCAGGAGTGTGATCGAGTGGTTCGAGTAACACAGAGGTGAGTTCCAATTGATGTGCTGGCCTCCCAACTCGCCAGATTTATACTTGACCGAACACATCTGGGATGTGATTGAACGTGGCGGTGATTTATGTGAGCAGATGTGGTGCCAACTCCCTCAAGCGACCTACCAAGGCCTCATTGGTTTCATGAAAAGAAGCTTCGCTGTGTTATCCGTGCCAAATGCGGACATAGACTACCGACTGTTAGGAAGGAGGTCACAATGATCTGGCTGATCACTGTATAAGAATTGCCGTTCGGATCGTTTCTCCCAATCTTTCCTTGAGCCGCCAGAACTTGGCTTTCCCCTCTCCACGAAACAGCCCTCCGTAACCTCTGAAATTAATTCCCCGGCACACACGCACTTTCCCTCGCCTCGCAGGCCCGAGAGGCTACACCTCATGTTGTGAAGCTCTCGTGCAGACGAGAATCCATTCTATTGTGAGCAGTCCGTCCACCTCGCTTTCTCTTGACCCGACCTGCTGTCCAAAATTATTTACGGTAGGATTGTCCCACAGCAGCCAACCAGTTCTGTGTGACGGTCGCACTTTTATTCATATTGGGAAATAAATGTGATGAGTTGACATTTTTATTCATTACACTATACAATCCTGAATCGTTTTGAAGTTTGTAGCCTTATTTATGGAACATCATGTGTATGTATGTGCGTTTGTGTGTGGGTGCTAAGTAGCGAAACGATATTAAAAATTAGGATAGGATAGAACAATGCACTACCTCTTTCCAGAGTTGATGGCTGGAGTAGTGAACACACGCAACACACAAGATACACTGAAATTTTCGGGTCTTAGTCCTTGATCAGCAAGTAGATCAACGCGGAGGGTGGTTGCTGTTCTACTGGCTGATGGTGGCCTAAGACATATATATATACATATGTATAAATCATCATAGTAGTCACAGTATGACGATTACAAGATGTTGTGGTTGAAATCTGCAACACTTGTGCACATTTTGTTCTCATTGAAGTTTCGCACTTCATTATAGGTTTATTCTTGTTTTAACATCTTTATGAAATTTTTACATAGTTGGGTTTTTATTTCTTTGCACTAGCTATTCATCATTTGGCCTTATAAGTGATGTTTCAAACCTAAGTGCAGTCTTCCCCTAAAGTGTAGCATCATTTTCCTGGCGCTGCGAGCAGATTCCTCGACGTGGAGGCGTGTCTGCCTGTGATTAGATAACAGGGACGGCGGCGAGGTTCTGGTTAAACCAGGGAAAGACGAAGGTAGACAGCTAAACAATGGATTAAGCCCAGATATGATTAGGGAGGTCAGGCGAAATTATTCCAGACAGCGACTTAAAACACTAAGTTCACTTTATACAAAGATGAGGCGAAAACAATTACAGGGATGGTACAATAATATTAGTCGATACGAGAACCTCACAAAAATTTGTGGTAGCCAACGAGCTGACGGGGTATTTCAGTAGAGTTAATTGTCAAAGAAATATCATCAGCGTAAACGCAATTACTGAACGAAGTTAATAGAGTTTTATTATTTTTTATCTCTCGTAATCTACCATACATGATCACGTGGAGACTGGCTTAGTTGCTGCCCGAATCTATCTGAGGAAATTCTTGTGTTGCCATTTCTCTTCGAAACAAGTTCTGTCTCATCACTGTATTTATGTGTGTGAAATGTGTAGTACTGGCGGTCTGTATGGCATGATATTAATTATTCATACAAATTGAAATCTCTTACTCCTTCAACATTTCTCCTTGTTAACCGGGTAACTCATTGTCTTCAACCAATTAACTATCTTTACGAAATTGTTCGAACCAAATACAAATAGTTTTTGTTTTTAATTTTAAATTGTTATTTTTTTTTGCACATCTTAACTACTTTCTATTTAACTGTCGCCTGATCAACTGATCAGTGCATTAATGTCATTGAATGAGAATTAGTATAGTTAAGATTGTGATAAGTTAATTTTTTTGATTTCGACGTGCACTGGAATGTGATAGTTCTGTCTAGATCATGCCACTGGTCAGTTCATTTGTGCTTGTAACGCATACCGGAAATTAGTCTTTCTGTCTAAGGGTAATCAGACACTATTTAATAATATGCAATAGTTTTTTGGATCCAGTCTGTTCAAAGTTAATTTCTGTAATACTCTGGCACAAGCCATTCAAACTTATCATTTCGTTGAGACCATAATGGTTTTCCCCGTCACTATGAATGCTTGGTTGCTTTAGGAGTGCAGGTCAGTTAGGGAATGAGAAGGTAAAAACCGAGCGTGGTGGGTGGGCGGTGACGCTCTGGCCTCGCATTCAGGAGGACGCGGGTTCGAATCACCGTCCCTGCATCCAGATTTAGGTTTTCCATAGTTTCCCGAAATCATTCCAGGTGAATGCCACGTTGCTTCCTTCAAAAGGAAATGGCCGAATTCTTATCCGTTCCTTGTCCCCAATCCCATCCTGCCACTAATGACCTCAACATCGACGATGACGTAGATGACGCGTAAAGATATAAACAAAAAAAAAGCTAGAACCCAGTGCCGATTCATTTAGGCCTACTCTTCCGAAAGACATCAAAGGGACCGCGGAGTATAACGTCCCGATCCAATGAACAATTCACCATCAACAGCGACCATTGCGATCATTGCATACGCTCTGCAGAGAGATTTCCACAATGACGCGATTAGGAAATGTGTTTCATTATCTCCCCTATCCCTCTTGCCAAGTCCCGATCACGAAAATTTCTTCTGCCAGCTGAACTGGAACCAGTTAACCTGGTGTCAGCACCGGACACCATCACGGTGTTAGATGTTGGTAAATTCATGGTGGTATTCAGAGACCAGTTCTCTAAAAACAAAAGCGATTAATGTGTGGATGCATCTTCGATTTCATTGTTGGCCTTAAACGTGAGCTCAGAGTTAACATAAAATTTTACACATCCAGCAAATCGTGAATGGAGATGTTTGAAATAATTATGCCGGTATCGGGCAAAGAGATGTGTGGCGTGTTTCATTTGCTGCTCAGATGTCAATAGTGGCGGAATGCCGCTGGATGATGAAGAAGCGCCAGGAAGACCTGCAGAGAGAAAAGAACTTCAAAAAAATTTTCACGTTCATGACGCGAAGATAGGAAAGCAATCTAGATTTCGGTTTTCCAAGGTTACCCGAAATTAGTCCGGATGTATGCTGGAATTGTTCCGCCAAGAGACCATGGCCGAATTCTCTTCAGTTCCTTGTGCCCCATCCTCTCCAGGCTCTAATGATCTCGATGTCGACGGTACGTTAAGCACGTAACACAGTAACGTATAAGCCAAGAGCATTTTAACTGCTGTTACTTTCGAACACTATGTGCTTAATTGGTTTAAATGTTGTTTCGAACCTCCACCAGCAATTTCCGTATGTCTGAATGAGGCGGTTTTTAAGATATTTGTTTAACCACCACCATTGTAGTCAGTATTGCGAGATTCGTCTTCCTTAGTGAACTAAGTGCACAAAATCATCTGAAAATGTACTAAAATTCCGCCGACTGTAAACGGAAACTGAAGAAATAAAAACTTATTTTTAAATATAAGGGCAAAGTGGAGTCACCATAATAGTTGATTTCGCATTATCTGAAAGCCACATAGCCCTATGTGAAGTTTGATTTTACACTTTTGAGGATGTCTTCTAAGACCGTGAAATTAGGGAATCAAATAAAATGTTTAAACAATCCAAATTTTTTATTGTATACTAGCATTTACCCGATGCTTCACACGCGCGGGTCTTGGCGTGTACAGAAATACTCTACCTTTTTTTTTGTTTTAGTACCAAATGTTAATTTGGAGAAGCAAAAAATATAAATTTCATTTAAATATTTTTCTTCCCTTTAGCTATTACATTAGTTTCGGATTTCATACTATGGTTCAAAAGTTTTTTTATTATACTTATATTTTACCACAGTATAATCCTCGTATTAAAAATAAGAAATTAAAGCTACGTCATATATTATCGCTAACGGTCAAATAAGGGTGTACCGAGAATCAATTGTCCTTTCTGTCAGAAATTTGGAACACGCTTTCCTAAGGTTAAAAGTGCATATTAAAGCAAAAAGAAATGTACCTTAGACATAAGGCAACACGAAAGTTACCAGCCGCGATCATTTTGGCAGTACAGTCAACGGCAATTAAAAAAAAAAAAAACCAACAACAACATACAGGGCTACAAATTTCGTATGAAAAAACGCAGTACATGGAGAAACAAAACACACTATACACACAACATTTGGAAACATAAAAATAGTCGAGAAATTCAAATATCTTTGTCTAGGGGAATACATACAAACAGGAGGATCTAACAGGCTATCAAATGCGGAAAGATCAGAAAAACTTCAGAAGGCATACAGACTCACATGGTCATATTATAACAGAAGAAATATATCAAGGCAGGCCAAACTCTGACATTACAATACAGTGTTACTGCCAGAGCATTGTATGCATCAGAAACAACCACGATTTGGGCTTCAGGCAACACGGAAACGAAAAAAGTTGAACGCAAAAACCCTTAGAAAAATTTTTGGAGCAATATATAAAGACGGCATATGGATGAAAACGCCAACGAAAGAACTATACGAACATACAGATAGATTGACAGACATGATCAGAAGACGCAGATTACAATTCTATGGACATTTACAGCGAATGAACAGCACTAGACACTCAAAGAGGTTCTTTGATGTGGTAAATGGCTCGCTCAGGAAAACCAATTAGTTCCAAGAAATAGAAGAAGACTTGAATCATGCAGGGATCAGCAAGGAAATGTCACAGGATAGGGAACAATTGAGGAACAAAATTATGAATACAAAATTTTAAATACATAAGTAAACAGGAACAAAATTGACTGAACAAAGGGAACAGGAACACATCGAACGTATGGACAGGTTTTGGGAAGAGAAGAGGAAGGAGACAAATACAAACAAAAACTAAAGAATCATGAATAATTTGAGATTAAACACTGTCCTCAAGGGCAATAATGATTGATAATAATACGAGGCATGTTTTTTAAGTAAGTACCGTTTTGAAATTAAAAAAGACGTGCAAATATATATCAACAATTTTATTTTTACATGAAAGCCTGTACCTTACTCTACTTTTCTACATAATTCCCTTCAATATTGAGGCACTTGTCATAACGTAGTACCAGTTTTTGAAAACCCTCCTCATACAAGTCTGCCGTCTGACTTGTTAACCACTGCATCACAACTGTTTTGACTTCGTTATCGTCTTCAATACGCTGACCGCCCAGGTGTTTCTTCAAGTGCAGGAATAGATGGTAGTCACTGGGCGCCAGATCAGGGCTGTACGGAGGATTATCTAGAGTTTCCCATCGAAAAGATGTGATGAGATCTTTGGTCTGATTAGCCACATGTGGACTGGCATTGTCATGCAGCAAAACGATACCCTTCCTCAAGATGTCACGTCTTTTGTTCTGGATTGAACGGCGCAGATTGTTCAATGTCTCATAATAAGCTGCTGCATTGATTGTCTCATTACGAGGCAGAAAATCCACAAGCAAAACTACTTTTCTGTCCCAAAAAACTGTGCACATGATTTTCCGGGCAGAAATCGTTTGCTTGAACTTCACTTTTTTGTGTGAATCTGAATACCGCCATTCCATGGACTGTTGCTTTGATTCAGGTGTGAAGTAGGCCACCCATGTATCATCGCCAGTAACAATTTGGCTTAAGAAATCATCACCATCGTTGTGGTACCGCTCAAGGAAAGTCAATGCACTGCCTAAACGTTTGGTTTTGTGCACATCCGTTAACATTTTCGGTACCCACCGTGAACACAATTTTCGGTAATTCTAGTGTTCGGTCACAGTGCCATACAAAACACTACGAGAAACATTAGGAAAGTCATCACACAAGGAGGAAATCGTAAAGCGTCTGTTTTCTCTCACATTATTGCCCACTTTCTGCACCAAACTTTCATTAACGGCCGAAGGACGCCCACTCCGTTGTTCATCATGCACATTTGTGCGGCCATCTTTAAATTCTCTCACCCACTTTCTCACCATTCCATCATTCATAATGTTTTGTCCGTAAACTGCACAGATCTCACGATGAATATCGATCGGTTTTAGGCCTTTAGCACAAAGAAATCTTATAACAGCTCGTACTTCACAATCGGCGGGACTCACGATTATCGGAGGCATCTTAAACACTCAGTGAACAACGTAAACAAGGAAGAATTAGACTGTAATGGCGTCAGTGCGCAGGCAAGAGATGCAGGTATCCAGTGCGCATGCGCGGAACGCCGACCGTAGCACTGCAGCCACGGTGTGACAAAACGGTACTTACTTAAAAAATACGCCTCGTAATATATATATATAAAGTTGACTTCTTTTCTATGGGAAACTGCAAAGTGACTTAAAATTCTGTTGAAAGATGATGGATTAAAAAAATGCGAGCGCCCGTAGTGCTTCCTGCGTCGTCGGCAGCCAGAGCGGTGTTCATGCCAGTAAGACGCGTTTTTACTCTGCGTCTGGCGTAATAGGATCCATCCCGACATCAGATACGCAGCCCTCATAAGGGCCCATTACTCAGCGCCGGGTGACTGATTGCCCTGATTCCAGATACCAGGCGGCCGGCGCGTAATCTCTCCATCGCGAACCAGCGTTTACGTTCGTTTTTGCTGACGCTTCCTTGAGACATAAACTCTTGCTGGATGTGAGCGCAAATGTTATTTTCTGATACAATCAGAAGCTTAATTTGGCTGCGGAAATATTAGTCTCGCATATTCTGCTGCAATGCCCCTTACGCTTTTCAGCTGCCTTGTTTTGACAGCGGAACACATTGTTATGCAGACGGGAACGTCGGTTTGCTTATGAAATTCCCTTTTAATTATATGCCGTACAGTATTAGCATTTTCCCGCTGGTTGGTGTGTGACGTAATGCATTTGCCTTTACTTTCATTCTAGCAGCGTGTCATAAAGGTGTGTAATGTAGTATCTTTGTAACGTTTACACTTATTGGAGCGTTATAATTTGATGAAGTGCTTCCATAAATATTTTACGTGTATTCTGAACTACTAACTGCAAAAATCTGAGGAAATAAATAACCAAGTTACATGGTGTAAAAACAATTTTATCAGAATCCAAAGGTGGAGTGTTATTCTATGTTATAGAGTGATTTTTAATGGGTGGTTCGTTAATAAATTATTAAAACAAGCAGTAAAAAAATATTATAGTGTGTTTAATTAAAAGAGGATCCTCAAGGTCACTATGTTCTATCCTTACTCCACTGCCCTTAGCCCTATATGCGAAGGGGAAGGAATGTTCCCATTCGAGTGCATACACATAGCGGTCTGCTCGGAGGGGTAGGAGAGGAGCAAGGAGAGGAACATGACCTTGAACCGCATGTTGAGCGTGAACAGGGCACAACAGAATCCAAAGAGTGGAGTATTAATCTGTGTTGTAGTGTGATCTTTGGTGGGTATCTCTTAAATGAGATGCAGCGTGATCTGTGAAGCCTGTCTGTTTCTTGCTCCGTTGCCCAGTTATAAAATATACCACAAAAATAAGCTTTCAAACTATGAAAATGCCATCCAAATTGGTTCGGAAATCTCTGCGTGATGTCTGAATAAAGGACAGACATACGCAGTCCGATTACCGATTTAAAATGGTACAGATTAGTAACCATAGTATTACTAGCAACGATACAACCCTTCCCACTACGAGTACTGTCTTTAGGATGTGGTGGTAGAATTCCGATTACAAGTGAATTGACAACCAGATTTTATGCAATAAATTCAATGCATACGTATAATTGCATTATTATTTAACAGGATATCGTGTTTCCTACCGATTTCCCAATGTTTATAAATTTTAACAAAAACTGGACCAGATGTAATTATTTTCCATAATTGATGCAGCAGATCATTTAGGGAACACAGTTGTATTTTCATTATAAGGCCGCTCAGTGTATTAGTATAGGAGGACGCGGATTCGAATCCCTATCCGGCCACTCAGGTTCCAGTTTTCCATTTTCCCCGGAATTACTCCAGTCTAATGCTGAGAGGGTTACTAAAAAGGCAGTGTCTTAATTCCTTTCCGTTCTGTCACAAATTTTCTTTCCCCTGAAATGATTTAGAAGCAAAACCACAAATAATTTCATTCAACGATTGCTCAGTGACTCTCTGAGATGGCTTTCATGGCCTTAGAAACAATTCCGTCACAGTAATCATGCACACAGTTCAGTTTGAATAAACTCTATACAGTACATTTAAGTTTTCACTTGTTTTAATAAACAGGATTGTTGTGTGAGTGGAAAGTTTAACGGCGTACTGATGCAATATAATCCTCTCTGGTGTCCAGCCACAAGGTGTTGTAAAACACGACGTTTCGACAGCCAGCTCTGCCGTCTTCATCAGGTGTAAGGTCTCTTCTATTGAACAAGAGTGTTTAAATCCTTTTTAAATATAGTAAGTGACATTCAACCGATGATGATTTTACCTTGTGATAATTAATAAAACTCGTTTGCCGAACACAGGAACTGCATTTATTTCACAGTTTATTCTATCGCCAAACAAAATATGTCGGCACCAGAAAAGTTACTCTCGGTCATTGTTGAATCGGACTCTTCATCATATGTAAGATTGCGGGTCAGCATATGGAGTACAGTCTCTGCAGCACTCATGTTTAACGATATTTTCAGTACATTTGCTAACATGGGTGACACATGACAATATTGGAACATTCTTCGCACGACCGGCCACTCCCGAGCACTATTCCTACCGACTCCTTCACTAAACTTGGCCTTTCCTGTTCCCTCGTTTCTCTCACGGCCAATCACCACACTTCTTTTTCTCACGTGATTGTCCTAGCCAGCCAGCGTCTTTGTCTTTACCCACCTTTCAGCGATATTCCACTTTACTTTAGATGATACACTCCTCCTCTACTCGGGGATGCGACGCTATCGTTACAACTCCAGTACCAAATCAAACTTAAATTTAACAATCAGTGAGCTGTTCTTTTTACATATAATTCATTGGGTCCTTCTAGCAGTTTGCCGTTCTGCCATTTATGTGAATTAAGTATGCCAGAGCCAACTATACGAAAAGTGAGCCTTTATAATTGCCGGTGTTGATTGATGACAATGTATCGATATTTGATCTGACTGACAACTATTTTTTCCCCCCATGGCTTTACGCCTAGTCGACGTCGAGGTCATTAGAGGCGGGAAAGGACTGGGAACAATAAACGGGAAGGAATTGGGCAATTGCCTTTTGTAGGAAGCATCCCGGCATTCGCTTGGAGTGATTTGGGAAACCATGGAAAACCCAAATCTGAATGCCCGGACGGCGATTCGCACCCACGTCCACAGGAATGCGAGGCCAGAGCGACGGACGTCTAAAAGTAGCACTGAGCACACAGTAGGCTACTGTTACTGTTGTTTGCACTTTCACAAACTTACCCTCGCATGCGTCTGAATGCAGACTCCTCATAACTTATGTCATCTACAATAGGTGCATTTTTATTTGTGAAATGTGTGGTTTATGGTATTTGGGGATACTCCCTTTATTGTCCTAGATGACTGCTGAAAACAGCAATTAGGTTGGCTGTGAGTCGAACCTGCTTCGTTATAGTTCTCCGGTGCCTCAATGGGCGTAGCCACACTGGCGGGTCCACGTGAAAGTATATACAGGGTGTTCAGGAACGAAAGGATAATCTCGAATCCACAGATTAGTCACATTATTTCTTTTACTCTAAGTGTCACCATTTTCGAGATATTGATTTTTAATTTTTTTTCAAAACATGTGACTTTTTTCAGCTTATTTCATGCCATTCCTACAAATTAAGATTTTTTGAACCCTGTTTTTTTCCATTTATTCAAAGATATTTGAGTAATCTAAAACAATGATCTTTTAATTTAAAAAAAAAAAGACGGTAAAAATAAAATATCATAAATGGTATATTATTTTACACTTCTTTTAAAATGATTGTTTTATAGTAGTTCAATCTGCTTTAAGAGGCCATTGTGGATCTTAAATATGTAGGAAAAAAATGATGATAATGATTTTAAAAAAGGTTTTTGCTATATATCTGAACTATCCAGTTGCGTATCAAGGGGAGGAGTTCTAGGTCCACCCCAGAAATCGTAATTTTGGAGACTTTTCTGACTCAAGCGCCGCCCCCCAAACGAAATCCGCTCAACCCACCACCCCAAAGCAAAATCCGCTCAACCCCCTCCAAAACCAAAATCCTGGGTCCGCCACTGGAACTATCTATCCCTTTCTTTTTAAGATAACGCGTTGGCACACAAGTAGCCATTTCAATAAGATAGATTTCTACAAGTCCACTGTCCAAATGTCCCAAACAACGAAAAAAATACTTGAATGTTAACTTCAATTCGACGGACTTTTATTTTAATAAACTCCAAAATTCCAACCTTCGTGCTTTAGAACTACCATAAAAACATAATTTTAAAAGGAATGTTGAACAATTATACCATTCTAAAATTAGTTAGCACGATCCGCTTAGTACATTTTTTTTACACCACATGCTGTCGAAGTCAGCTGTTTGAATAAATTTGTATACACTTTTAACACAAGATTTTGTAAGGATTTTTTCAACTTTTTAAGAAAAAAAGAACTTTATTTGGATGAGTAAAACATCATTGAGTAAATTAAAAAAAACAGGGTTTAAAAAGTCTTAATTTATAGAAATGGCATGGAGTAAAGTCACATATTTGGAAAAAAAATTGAAAAATCAGTATCTCGAAAATGGCGAGACTTTTACTAAAATAAAATTTTGCAATATAGTAGGATATGATGCGACCTATTTGCACTTGCAGGATTATCCTTTCATTTCTGGAAACCGTGTATATGTATGAATATGTTGGCCGAATATAACATAGTCAGGGACCAGTATCATCTTTTATTTGTGCGTCGTGAGAAATAGGATATCACCCACCGTGCCTTGAAAAGTGATATTTTTTTCAGCCATTTCCACAAAAGTTTATCTTTTTACCGCCCATAGCTAACAACAAAATCGTCTAGAACTCAGGGGTGGCAAACCCAAATGATCTTGCGGGCTACTTTTGAAATGCATCGTAACTCCGCCCGCCGCATATAAAATTATATAACTCCATATTATATTTAGATTAAGTCACTTAAGAACGAAAAATAAAACCTGTTATATTACACGTTCCAACATGCTCGCAAACATAACTTTGCAGAGTATAATTTAATTATTCTGCGAACTCATAACTGTAAAATCATAAACAAAACAGGCATTATCTGTCATATATTCGCAAGAATAATTTTTTCTCATAATTTCGACAGTTAATTTTTTAATATTTGGATGAACCGGTAATGTATTTTTTCTATACATTGTTCTTCACTACTTTGGCCATTAAATTATTTTTTGTTTTTGTTTGTTTGTTTGTTTGTTTGTTTGTTTGTAAATGTGTGATGAAGCTCGCGGGTCGTTAGAATGTTCAAGGCGAGCCGCGCGTTGGTCACCCCTGGTAGATCAAAGCGTACAGCAAGATGTTACATAATTTATTTATTATTATTATTTAAAAAAAAAGAAACCTTACAATTGGCGACTCGTTGACAGGATGAAACAAAGAACAATAAATCTTATAAATGTTATTATACTATATAGGAGGAATGCAGTTTAGTACAGCTTAAAATTTCAAAGGAAGCATGCTTGAAGAAGTTGGAACAAAGTTAATGGAAGAGAAAGATGTGAAAAGGATTTTCAACAGTATTACTGGGCTAATATCAAGGATGGATTCTCTGTAAGAATATGGAGGCATTGGACCTTCGGATATCCATGAATGGTCGAGAAACATGAATAATTAATATTACGCTTTTTCGTGTTTTTTCCGAAAACTGATCCGGTGAACCTCAAAGCGGTACCATACAGCACGTGATTATCGATCCCAACAACGAATGTAATTACCTGCAGCATCAGAGCCGTAAAATTCGAATGCAAGAGAAATATCAGCGGCGCAGATTTTCTAAATTTAAGCCGCGTCTGGCTAATTAGAGGGTAAACTGGTGTAGTTGCACCGTCTCGTTTAAAGTACCTTCCTAAGGGCTGCACGGTAATAAGATAATTATGTTCCCAACGCCACTGCAAGAATTAAATGTTGTACTAATACCACTGCGAGGGTCGCGTCTAGGCCAGGTCATTAACCAAATTAATTAGGGGTGAAATGAGAGGGTGCAAGAGTGTGGAGCGGAAAGGAGAACAAAACCCGCTGTGGTCGCAATTTGCTCGTTCTCATGGAAGTGGGGCCGGTTTAATTAAAAATCCATTAGCACAACTTACTTTGCAGCAGGTCTGTACACCATACAAAAACTACTTCAATCTGCACTGTACATCACTTGTGTTAAGATGATGTTATAATGCGAACAAAGACAAGTAATGCTCACCGTTATGCAATCTCTGTACAGTTGGCTTCCGGAAATCACATCCTCTCTTTTAACGCCTCTTCGATGCGCCGAGGACATCAGAAGTGATTGCTGGCAAGGGAAGGCCAGGAATTGCACGACGAAATTCTGAAAGAACCACCCCGGCATTCGCCTGGATCGATTTTGGGGAAACCATTGGAGACCGAAATCCGGATGGCCGTGCAAGGATTTGAACCCGCGTCCTCCCCAATGCAGGCCGGAACGTTATGGTTCTTCCGCCAAGCGCGGTGACATCAATCCACACAAATGCCGCGATAGTTCTTTCTAAAGGCCATGGCCTAATTTCTTTCTGTTACATGTCACCGATCCTCTCCCGCCTATAATGACCTCTAAATCGGAGATGCATTAAGCCCTACGCAAGAAAGAAAACTGTATAGCTGTGAATAATTACAACCAACTGCTCAACGCTGCAAGTCTGACACAGTATTGAGGTCGTCTTAGCTTTTAAATGATGTAGAAACGCGCTCTTACACACTTTAGATGGTACCATTACACTCGATGCTATTTGCAGTAAGCGAATTGGTATTCGAAATTTTTAGCCTACACTCTGTAAGGTTACCCCTAATAGAGGAAGATTATATTTTTTTAGCTTATACGCGAACTTCCCCTTTAAATTACGTCTTGTCACAAATACAATATGTTCTTCTTTTATCTTTTGACGATTTCTTCAGAAGGAATACCTTTTGCGTCCACTATTCCATCTTACAAGAGGAGGCCGCCAGTTCAGATTTGATTCATACCGTTTGTAATTAAAGCTCATTACCGCTTTTTCTTGTCCATAAAATCATCATTGAAATATTCCGTTGCGTTCAAATATTTTCTAGGTTAGGGAGATTTCAAGAGGCACGTGGTGCAGAAAACTATCGCCAGGGGATCGAATTTCGGTTCTGGCAAATTTTTTATTTATTTATTCAAATGTGCATACAGATAATTACTGGATATCAATTTCAACATTCATGCATATAACAAGTTTTATAATAACTATCACTGAGAGTGGTGGGTGAACGGTTAGCGTTCTGGCCTCGCATTCGGGTGGACGGCGGTTCGAATCCCCGTCCGGGCATGCAGATTTGGGTTTTCCATGGTTTCCCCAAATCATTCCAGGCGAATGCCGGGATGCTTCCTTCTAAAAGGCCATGGCCGAATTCCTTCCCATTCCTTACCCCCAGTCCTCTCCCGCCTCAAATGATTTCGACTTAGACGAGGCGTAAAGCCATAAGTAAAAAAAATATATGTATATATATATATTAACTATCACTCTGGTTCGTGTGAGACTCCTGCTGCTTCATCTCACTAATTGTAAATTGTCTGAAAGTTTTTACGGAACGTTTCAATAAATTGTACTCACTTGGATATTATTTGCTATATTGTTTTATTTCTAGTGTTATTTGCATGAAACACTATAATATATAATTTCGTTTGCTAACAACATAGTGAAGTTCGAAAGCGTCGGGTTTTCCACAGAAAACGGCATTTAAAAAATATTTTATGCATAATTCTTGAAACAGATTGCCGGGAATTATCTGTATACACATTTGAACAAATAAACAAATTGCCAGTACCGAAACTCGATTCGGCGGCGACGGACTTATGAGGCAGAGAAAAAATAATAATATTTTAGCTAAGTAGAGGTGTTTGTAGGCATTTGTGTGTGTGTCTGTTTGTTCTAGGATCTTTTCTGTTGAAATATTCATGGTTTTTAAAAAGTTTGGTTTGTAGCCTTATACAGTAAGAACACGGTATCCATTCTATTCTGTTGGTAATTTTTGGTTACGATATTCTTAATTAAATCAGAATTATATTTTTAACATTCTGACTGCGCTCCATTTGTCCCATCTGCGATGATAACAGATGCATAATGTATGGACTGATTCACATGAAATTTGATTCGCATGTTTCATCCTGTCAGACTAAGGTTAAATATGCGCAGAATGATAATAACTTTCCGCCCCCCCCCCTCCTTCTGGTGAGACTTCGTGAGATCTGTTCCGAAACCCCCCTCTAAAATGACGTGAGGTTTTGACCCCCCCCCCACCTACTAATCGACTTCTTATGCTTCCCCCACTTTTCGACGAAATACCCCCCCCCCCCACTAAAGTCGACTTTCGCGTCATTTGTAGACCTCAGCGCGTAATACTACCTGGCAGTATGTAGAAAGTGCTTGGCTTCAGCAAAGGCAAGCAGCCGTAAAATCAAAGCTCCAAATTTGAGCAGGCCAACGATGAGTAAAAACTAATCAAAGGGAGTCGAGTCCAAAGTGTCATGAAAAAGTGTGGCCTCGCATTCGGGAGGACGGCGGTTCGAATCCCCGTCCGGGCATCCAGATTTGGGTTTTCCATGGTTTCCCCAAATCACTCCAGGTGAATGCCGGGATGCTTCCTTCAAAAAGGCCATGGCCGAATTCCTTCCCATTCCTTGCCCCCATCCTTTCCCGTCTCTAAAGACCACGTTGTTAAAAAGGGACGTTAAACTGTTACAAAAAAAAAAAAAAAATTGAAAAAGTTGCGAAGAAAAAGAGGATCAATGTAAGAGCTACATTTGATTTATACCAGTCTGCTGTCTGCTACTCAAGCTTTAGTTGCACTCAGCACTCACAAGGTCAATCATATGACTCTGGTAATTATATAACATTACTTACATAATCTGAACATTTACTCATACACTGCAATTACCTTATTTTTCTCTTTTTAGAACATTTTACGTTTTGTTGTGTTTCCTCGGGAGTGTTTTTTTTTTTATCTTACAGTTATTAATCGATTGTTTCCGACGTTGGTTTCGTATAAGAGCTGAATTAGTTTGATGACGTGGCTTGTATTAACACAGGCAATTTGTGTCCTTTTGTTTGGCTATCGCGAAGCTCGTTTATTGTTTTCTGTTTGTTATTTTTTTTGTTTTACGTTTTTTTTGTTTGCTAACGGCGTTACGTCTTGTCGAC
This sequence comes from Vandiemenella viatica, assembly GCA_031002005.1. Lineage (NCBI taxonomy): Eukaryota > Metazoa > Arthropoda > Insecta > Orthoptera > Morabidae > Vandiemenella > Vandiemenella viatica. Next base: position 29,863,137 of record CM061920.1, on the reverse strand, counting down.
ATCCATGTCATTAGAGGTTAAGCAAGAAACGGATAGAGATTAATCCATGACCGTTTGAAGGAACCATCTCTGCATTCACGTGGAGTTATTTCGTGAAACCACGGAAAACCGACACCTGGATGGTGGGCTGGGATTTAAAGCCGTGTCCTCCAGAAAGCGAGGTTAGAGCATTGGTACTCACACAGCAGACTCGATTTTCGCGAAGCACTTCTGAGAGTAATGTACTTATAAAACCCGCCTCCTTCTCACAGCCGAGCGTGAGGTATTTCGCTATGTCCAGTGCAAATATTTACGCGTGTAAAGTGCAATGACACTGGCAAACAAGTTTTGGCAGTCCTTGAGCGAGCAAGCTTCATAGCCAACAACCGAGAAACTTTCTGCCCAACAAAAATTATACAATCAGAACTGTTATTTCTAAAATAATACTTAATTTTCTGTAAACATAGTATTATTGTGTGAATTTTTAATTGAACAATACTCGAAATATCAGTGTACCAGAGGACTTAAGCTCATGCTAATAATGTTATATTACTGAGTAAAGTTCAGTTTGGTTTTTGAACAAAACGCTTCGATAAAGCTGTCAATTTTTCATTTAATGAATATTGTATTATCAGCAATGTTCAAAAAAGTAAATTTCGTAGAGATATTTTTGTGATCTGGTTTAGGCATTTGATAATAAGAATCTCTTTACGAAATTAGATCACTATGATCTTAGTGTATGGTAGGACTTTGGTTTCTGTCGTAGCTAGAAAACAGAAATCAGTGTGTATTCACGGTGATAGTAAATTCATGTGAGATTTTAACCTCAGACTCGTAGGTGACCATTGTTTTCCTTAGAAGTGAATTCCTGGTCCTCTGATGTTAATAATACACTGAATGATTGCCTACACATTCTTGGTGGAGGTAAAAATACATTCTTTGCAGATTAGAATATTTTTAAAAAAATGTGAAGACGTAAACTCCGAAAGCTACATACTAAATAAAGTGAGCAGATAGTATTTAATCCCTTAGAAAAGTTGCTTGGGCACTTAAACAGTGCTCATCCTAAGATCAATTTACAGTGTAAATCGAGGTTGTACTGTGATGAGACATAAAAGACACAATTACTCACAAAAATTTTAATAAAAATAGCGCAGAGGACCATTATAGTGTGATGTCCAAAGCCAAAGCAATTAGTGACAGTAACAGTAAAAATCGTGGCTCCATAAATACAGGACGACTTACAAAGATTTGAACCAATACACTCAGCAACTTTTTATCAAACCTAGTTCTGCAATCCTTACATTAATCAGAAAAGCCAATGTGTCAACAGGAAAGTTGGAATACTGTTGATATCTCTGGTCGAACAAATGTTCGCTGGGATCTGCTGTTCGCGGTTTTCTTCCAGAATCTGGCGCCGGCATATTTTCAACTATTGACGGTAACTTATCGACCACACTATATTCCTACTGTCACGTATACTGCCCAAACCTGAAAAATGATGAAGCCAGTAGAATGAAATTTCTAAGAAGCAGAATTGGGTTTACAAAAAGAATAAAGAACGAAAAGACTAAGGACACAATAAAAGAGGAATCCCTGCAGAAAGTAATAGCGAAGATGAGCCAGAGATGGTATGGGTAGGAGTATGTTAAGCGAAGGGGAGAGCATAGAGCACCAAGGAAAATAAGTGAAATGAAGTTACTAGGTTATCGGTCCAGAGAATAGATGGCTGAGAGGAATATTGCAACCATACGCGGGGAAAATGTCCGTTCTTATACCTGTGAATACTGTTTTTCAATTTAATAAAGAAAAATTATGTGATAATGATATATGACGAGGGGGAAATGCGTCAAAGTGTGATTATAAGAAAAAAATATTTGGCGAGTTTCGCATGAGGCAACTACTATACATATCAGCTTTTCCCGGCAGCTTCGCAGCGTGAACCCCATATTTCGCAGACGTAAAAGAAAAAATAAAACACCAAAACACACACACATACAAAAACAAAAAAGCAAAAACATAGAAAAAAACAACAAAAAATCACAACCTATATTTAGTGAAGTGAATGAATTTCGTCACTATGAATTTTGTTTTTAATAATTTAAATTGCCTTTGTGAGAGGCATGTAACTAAATAACCAAAATTACGTAATCAACAACAATGTTAACGGAATTCGAAGAGTGAGGTGCTTATCTTTGATGTAACGTGATCTTTGGCCCCTGTCTGTTTAGTTTAATAACAGATTATCATTTATTGCTCCTTCCACCATTC
>CM061920.1:29776886-29859887 GCA_031002005.1 Vandiemenella viatica | reverse complement strand
TGTCAGTTTATATATAATGCCTATTGCACAAAATCTCAGCGTACTGATCGAAGAGATTAGAATGATGCAGACAGAAGAGGAAGGCTAAGTGGAACGGCGCATTTATGCTGAGCTCTGCGCGTTGTTTTGAATGTTTTGATGCATATCTCGCCAACCGTTTGTCACAAAAACATGATGAGTATACCATTTTAATGCTGAAACAGCGTTCTACAACTTAGATAATAGGGCTTGATAAATTTGATAGTTTTTTTTAGCAAATCTGACTTTGTTACAAAATAAGTCATGTATTGTACCTGTTTCACAATCAAATGTGTTTTTTTGTTACTTCTGTACAATAATTGCGCCCAAAACTACGCCATCATTCAATCATTAACCTTCCCAATTACTGATAGTGCAATGAAATGATATATAAGCTGATATTTTAAGAGCTACAAGATGTTTATACTGATTATGGTATTTAAGCCCCAATTAAAAACATTTGCCCTGATAAAACTATGAAGAGGACACCTCAGAGATGGGGACTTTTCAAGACATGTTTCCTAGGTAGTAAATAGCATCTGTGACAATTTTCAGGTCTACATTATATTTTTTCAGGTTCGTACCCAGAATGCCCGGGGAGCGGCGCGCGGAGCTCTCGGCCCAGCGCTGACTCACGTGTGCTTGTTTCAACGCAACGCGTATCTCGACAATCATATCTTACACAGGGATGAGCGATATACCATTTTAATGTTGAAAGTGCGTACCACAACTTTGATCCTAGGTTCTGACCTGGTAACTTTGACAGTTTTTCGGAAATGCAGTGGTATTGAAGAAAAAAAGGTTGTGTTTCGTACTGCCTTCATTATTAAATGTGACTATACTTTAGTTTTTAAAAAAAAAATAGTGTCGCTATTACACTTTTATGCAGTGATTATCCTATCCTAATTACCTAGGCTGCAATAAAACGTTTCTAAGCTTGACATTTTAAATGTTCAACGAGTTTATACCGATTTGACACTCAATCCCATTTGACCTAAAAAAAAACTATGACGCGGACACCCCAGAGGTGGGAACTTTCCAGTATTTGTTTCTTAGATACTATGGAACGTTTGTGCCAAATTTCAGCTCCACATATATTTTTTTTGATGTTACCCCTAAAATTTGTCTAAATTTCCTGTATGGTAATGTAAGTAGCTAATTTACAGCCAAACTTTCTGATTCATATATATAAATAGATGACATGATATTATTAAACTGCGAGAAAGTTAGTTATTTCGAGCTATCGGAATCGTCTATATCAATGTTTTTGTCGTACGCGGACCGCTAGTGGTCAGAGAAGATGATTCAGGTGATTCATGGTCAGCACATTATGAAGTTAGACCAGGCATTCGTACTGTATAACACTATAAAGGCGTATAAACTGTAAGACCAACTTTTTAAAAGCAGGAATATTTTAACTCCGTACGAATTCAAAATATGCTTTTATAATTATCATGTAATAATGGTACAGTAAAAGATGTTAATAATATAAACAATACAAGTTATTAGTCCGCAGCATAATTATTCACAATTTACTGGTTCCGGGGTTGAAAAAGTTTGAAAAACGCTGGTCTGTAATGTCTCATTACTGTTCTGATACGGCAAATCACAAATACGAGTAGGAAGTACTAGCATTCAAAGAATAGCGAATTAAATAAGTAACGCTAAATTCCATCATTTGGAAGAATTATCTTATAACGCTTGAGCTTTTCGTTGCTCAAAAAGCAACAAGAGACAAAATATAACCTATTTTCGGGCACACTTGCCCCAATTGAAATTATGTGTTATCTCCGCTACGATCGCTTATATACATTATTTTTAAACGCAGAAGATCTGCGACGGTGCAGTACAGGCGTTAAGGCCACGTACTGACCTTCACCTATAGAAACGCTTGTTTATGCCAAGCAAGCAAAGACGCTCCGTGGTTCTGATACTATGCCCAGATATTTCAACCATTATCACGGTAAGATCAGTCCCTTAAGTTAATCCGGGACAGAGTCATAATGTTCTGATATTATGCCGAGATATTGCTACCGTTATCACGGTAGGATCAATCCCATAAGTTAATCCGGAACTGGGGTGTAATGTTCTGATACTACGCCGAGATATTGCAAACCGTTATCACGGTAAGATCAGTCCCTTAAGTTAATCTGGAACGGGAGGGGCGAAATGTTCTGATACTATGCCGAGATATTGCAACCGTTATCACGGTAGGATCAGTCCCGTAAGTTAATCCGGGACAGAGTCATAATGTTCTGATATTATGCCGAGATATTGCTACCGTTATCACGGTTAGGATCAGTCCCTTAAGTTAATCCGGGAGAGAGGCTTAATTTACTGATATTATGCCGTGATATTGCTACCGTTGTCACGGTAGGATCAGTCCCGTAAGTTAATCCGGGACGGGGGCGTAATGTTCTGATACTATGCCGAGATATTGCTATCCGTTATCACGGTAGGATCAATCCCTTAAGTTAATCCAGGACTGGGGCGTAATGTACTGTTACTATGCCGAGATATTGCAAACCATTGTCATCGTAAGATCAGTCCCTTAAGTTAATCTGTAACAGCGTAATTTTCTGATACTATGCCGAGATACTGCAAACTGTTATCACGGTAGGATCAGTCCCTTAAGTTAATCCGGGACAGAGGCGCCATGTTCTGATACTGTGACGAGATATTGCTACCGTTATCATGGTAGGATCAGTCCCTTAAGTTAATCTGGGATGGGGGCGTAATGTTCTGATACTATGCCGAGATATTGCTACAGTTATCACGGTAGGATTAGTCCCTTAAGTTAATCCAGGACTGGGGCTTAATGTACTGTTACTATGCCGAGATATTGCAAACCATTGTCATCGTAAGATCAGTCCCTTAAGTTAATCTGTAACAGCGTAATTTTCTGATACTATGCCGAGATACTGCAAACGTTATCACGGTAGGATCAGTCCCTTAAGTTAATCCGGGACAGAGGCGTCATGTTCTGATACTGTGACGAGATATTGCTACCGTTATCACGGTAGGATCAGTCCCTTAAGTTAATCTGTGATGGGGGCGTATTGTTCTGATACTATGCCGAGATATTGCTTAGATTATCACGGTAGGATCAGTCCCTTAAGATAATCCGGGAGAGAGGCGTAATGTTCTGAAATTATGCCGTGATATTTCTACCGTTATCACGGTTGGATCAGTCCCTTAAGTTAACCCTGGATTGACGCGTAATGATCAGCAACTTTTATTCATAGACTGTCTTCTAAACCCCTCAAAAACTGCTGGTTCAACACACTGTTCTGGAAATTCATAACTTAGATTTTGTAATGACTTAATTCGGATCCACTTCGTTCCATTGCATAATAAACTACATAATTAACATATAGATTTTGAACGAAATGCAGAGCTTCCTTCACACCTGGTATCAAATTTTAAATTAAAGATAAAAAATACATCCACCAGTACCGTGATATAATCCCCAATGTTTTGTGCAGAGAGGACCTATATTGGAAACTAATTGTGTTTTGCAGCGTTACCTCCAAGGAGGACGTAAACAAAACCGCTAGGCTGCATTTGTTTACTAGAGGAACCACTTGGCCCGCCGACCCCAGCAACGTAGGGGGCATCGTGCTAGCCTTGTGTTGCAAGGGTCGCCATCTTGACTCCGGTCTCGGTCATGAGTGGTTTCAATTAAGTGGTGTGTTTTATCTTCATTGTCATTTATCTCGTGTCGTCTATACCATGCTGAGTCTAGTATACATTGAGTGCACCGATAAATAGTAGCGAATTACGTAGTGCTTGCTGTGTGTACAATATTTTTATTGTTTAAATTGGATGTGGGATGGTGATGTAACTGCGGAAGATAAGCAACGCAACCTTTGGTAGAAGACGCATCTGAAAAAAATACTTCTGTTGTGTTTCTATTCGAATTCGGTTTTAGACGAATTGTCTAGAACTATGTTGATATTTGAAAGAAAATCATTGTAAGAGATGTATGTTCTATTATATATCGTATTCTATTGTATATTCCATTTTTATCTATTTATATAAAAGGCTACTTCGGTCACTGTGCCATCGTGCCCATAACGTTGAGGTAACACGCCAAGTCTTAGTTACCTGTCTAACTGCGACCAGAGATGTTACTGCAAAATTGAGGTTATGGGCGTTAGTTAATAACAATTCTATTAAGTTAAGCAACTGCCAAGTGTTAGAACGCTTAAAAAGTATGTTTACATTAACATATTCATTTTTACTTGTTTTTAGTTTTTTTTAATATTCAATCAATGTAAATGTTTTCCTACATTCTCTGTCCAAGGATAACATTGTTACAGTAAACTGAGAAATATTTACAACATTACATCACCTTTTAGGTATGAGAATTATTTAATGACAATTGTATCTAGACTTATATAATTGTATTTCCTTAATCAATTGCGAGGAAATCAACCACGATAAAATTACTTTAAACCGGTTAACGCCTGCAAATGATGAATTATTTGAAAAAAACTCTTTCTCAGGTACATTCAGGGATCCCTTTGTTCTTGAGGTGTTATTAAAAACATTCACCTTATCTCATTAATCATTGTTCATCAATTGATAAAATAGAACAAACTGTATCTGATGCGTAAAAAAACCTAAGAAGAGCTGTATTATTTCTCTTTTGCTGCATTTATGTCAACATTCTGCCTACATTGCCAGGGAATGATTCTTTGATTTTCTTAAAAGATTTCTTTGGATGGTGAAAAATCATTGGGAAAACATTCTCCATAAGCCCCGTAAAGTTTATTATTGTGCAGCGCCATTTCACACCACACTTTGAACTTTGAATAACAGCAATCACTATAATTAAAGTTGCACTTTACACTTGACAGAATACAATTGGAGTTATTTTATCAAAGGGCGGTGTGGTCAGAAGTGGGTGATCCTAAATCAAAATAGCTTTATTTCAAATCATCAAAATAATACGAACTGCCACTGATTTGGAAAATCACTGGTGATGTTTTTAAGCGAATTTAAGTCTTGGTACGGCGTATCTAATGTTTTTTTGAATCGTTATGCGCCTTTCCGTGTCGGTTAGTTGAAATACGCAGGCCGCGTGTAACCCAACGCTATGACTTCAAGTCACGCGCATACGCAGCATTGTTAGTATTTAGTAGATACGGAAATAATTAAATGACGGAAATAAATATCCACGTGCTGTTGGGTGTTCTGTATCTTATTTTAGATGTGAAAAGCTACCTCCCCCCACGTAGACCAGAGTAGCTTTCTACCCTATCCACCCCCTCACCGTAGATGGAGTTAAGAAGTTTATGGACGCTCCTTAAGGCATTATTCATTTTTGAATATGGCTAAAACTTTCTGGCAGTTTATTAGGTATCGCGTGGTTAATTTTATATGAAATAATTAGTTCACGATACAGTTTCAAATTTAACTTGTTTTTATTTCTCACAAGCACATCTGAGTTCAAAGATACTGGTCACATGGAAACACAACCTCCAGCGATTACATTCAATACTGCTTTCAAAGACAATGCTGCCATGCACATAAAACTGTTCACGCAAAAACTGTTTTCTGAGTTTCTGCTGCTCGCTTTATATAAGTTCATACAACGTTCGAGAAGATTACAAAGGCTTCCAACAGATATTTCTCGAACTTTAACAATACTTAAACAATTAAGAACATATTTAAAATAATCATTTGCAATCATTACGAAATGTTCAGAAATGAAAATTAAATATATCTAAACACAAAATTATCCACATAAATCATTTTAAACTGTAGTAAATCGTGCTTTAAACATTGTAGCTCAGCTTAATACTTGGAATAAACAATTCTGTTGCATATCTTTTTTTTTTTTTAATGGAATTTGGCAATTGAGGCCATACAGCCAGCTCAATGTTATTATCGTAGCTACCAGCTACCAGTGAATCAATCATTCAGTATACATATTGCAGCTTCTAAGTAAGGACACCACAGGACGGACAGGACATTCGCATAGACACACAACACTTAAACACGTATGCCCTCGGCCAGACTCGAACCGGCTACCTTCGGCACGCGGGACCAGTGCTCCAGCCCCTACGCAACCGAGGTCAGCCTATTGCATAATTCTGTCCATAAATATATTAAATACTATTTACATAATTTTTTCATAAAAAGAAGTCAATTTACACCAATTTACAGTAAACTGCAAGACAAACATACAAAGTTATATTAAATCAAACTCTAGCTTGCTACAAATCCTTCATAAAATACAATTCCATTTAGAGTCTAGGTTTGAGGGCTCATTGCGATGTGTGCTTCCAAAAATATTGATCTTGAATGAAATTGTTATAACTTCTGAATATTGAGAACGAGGCCAAGGCAGCTAACCAGCAGTTTAGCCACTAGAATCTCATTACGCGGCCAGACACATATTCCACACGAGCGAGTAACTCTTTCCTGGTGAGTGCGAGAAGGTCAGACGCAGTACGCCTCTAAAAACTCATTAATAAATTACTGCGTGGGCGCCGTGTAAACATTACCCCGCGGTGACAAGGCATATCTCACCGGCAACCAACTTTCCCGAGGCAGCGAGTTCGCTACGGCACTTGTTAAGACCGGAGCACGAGATAAATCGCGCGTGGAGATATGGAGGTGGAAGCCGTCCGTATCTTTTCATTCCCGTGGAACGAGGACTCTACGGAGAGGCTATCTCGAGGCTTGCCGGTGTAGAATTACGGAAGTACTCCGAGACAAATTTATAATAACGCTACGCGGCGGAGCAACTACCCCAGCGTCCCGCGGAGTTAACGAGATTCGCCGTGGCATTACGTGTCTGGCGCGTGGCCTTGGCTAGGGCGACACTATCTCTCCAGGGGCAAACCTGCGCGCTCTACCGCACCCGTAAATAACACACACCCTCCCCTTCCAAAACACACTCGCATGTACCGTCTTCACTGTAAGTGAGTAAACATTTAGCCCAATACTCAGATATCTGTCTATAGCAGTACTGTTATACAGGGTGTTTCGGGAGGGATGGTAACAATGGAAGGAGATGATAGAATAATATTCTTATAAAATACTAATCTTGATCACTGTGGCCTGTCACATGATGACGTCATGCTGTGACGTCACGCAATCAGCCTTCGCTGTAGGATTTACAACGGCCAGAGATATTATTTGAAATTATGCCTAACTAGACCCGTGCGAAAATTTCGCGAATAAATGGTTGAATGCTTGTAATATAATTAAAAGTAGAACCGCAATTTTTTAGGAAATATTTATTTGTTTAGTGTAATAGTTAGGCATCAAAATACTTACAACATATTACGAAATTTTTAGGAAAATATAAAACACATTGTATGTATGACAAACTGTCACTGACCTTAACAGAATATAGCCAACCTGAACGAAATGCACACAGCAGATCAACATCTCCGTGACATATGTTGCTGTGCGCATAAAATGTTCACATTGGATTTGTATAACAAACCAAAAATGTTTCCGTAACAGAAAAAAATATCTGAAAAGCAACATATTGTATAAAAAACAGTTTACTGTCATTTCTGTGACAACCCTTACTGCATTCTAGGGATTTGTCACTGAACTGTCTCATACGCGCTACCTCTTTAACCATCAGAAACAGAAAAATACTTTTTTAATTTATGATTTTACCTAATTGGAGACCTTAATCTATAAAACGATATGTCATTTATCGATTTCGGTCAGGTATCGGCTCATATTAATTTTTTTTAAAACACGTTTTAGAAATGATACTGATATTTTTGCAATTTAAGGGTCGAATTAAAAAAAAAATCCTTTTATAAAATATGGTGTGACCAAAGCAAGCACCTTAGTCTTTAAAATTATACGACATTTATTGATTTCGGTTAGGTATCAAGGGAGATAAATAGCTTGTAACAGAAAAATGCGTTATAAAAATATTAATACCTTTGCCCTTTAATGGTAAAATTTTGAAAAAAAATCCTTTCTTAAAATATGGAGTATCGAAATCAAAGACCTTACGAAGACCTCCGTCTTTAAAATGATACCTCTTTTATCAATTTTGTTTAATTATCAAGGGAGATAAATGGCTCCACACATAAAAAAGCATTTTAGAATTACTGATATTTTTACCTCTTAAGGGTCGAATAATGAAAAATTCCTTTCTTAAAATATAATGTGACCATGGCGAAAACCTTAATCTTTAATATGATACCTCATTTATCTAAATCGGTTAGATATCAAGGGAGATAAATGGCTCGTGACACAAAAACGCGTTGGAGAAATATTTATATTTTTGCCCTTTAATGGTCGAATTACAAAAACTTTCTGTCTTAATATATAATGCCACCAAAGCGGAGATCTTAATCTTTAAAATGATACTTCATTAAACGATTTCAGATATGTATCCAAGGAGATAAATGACTCATAACCCAAAAAACACTATTTTAAAAATATTGACTTTTTACCTTTTAAGGGTCGAATTTCGAAAAATTCCTTTCTTAAAGTATGATGTGGCCAAAGTGGAGACTATAAGCTTTAAAATGATACGTAATTCATTGATTTATGAAGGGAGATGATGACTTTTGACAAAAAATACCTTATAGAAATAATATATATGATGATTTGAGCAGTTCAATTTAGTTAAGTATCTGCTAGTAAATGAGCTGCCGGCACACTAAAAGAAAAGTATGTATTTCCTAAAAATGGCATTAATTATTAGTTGCTTTTTCTTAATTAAAATTCGTGTGATGTAGGTTTTTCTTATACTCTCTGTACAGCGATACCCTTGTTATAGGTTATGAGTGGTATTTAATGAAAAATGCATTTAGTTAGCGAAGAAATGAAGTGCAAAATAATGCATTCAACACGTCATTCCTAACGGGCTTACAAGATATTTATATTCGATATAGATATTTTAAGTCACTGTTATAGTATACTTGAAGACATGAATTGTGGAAACACTAAAATAAAAGTATGTACTGTGTTTAAATTCATATATTGATTAGTAGTTGCTTTTGTTACTGATGTCACTATAACAGACACATGTAAATGTTACCAGTGAGTCAAACTTAGATCACGATACAGTGAATGCACACGGATAATAGAAGTTAGGAATTTGAACAGCAACATCATCAGTTATTTTAGTGACACGTATCCAATGTATTTACAGAATTAAATTTGATAATATATTCCTTCTTTATCCTTGTGCTATATTTGTTTTGAGAATCGATAGAGACTGACTCGTGTTAAAATAATATCGTTCGGGTCGTCTCAAAATAAAAATTATATTCGCATTTAATGTGGATTAAACCAAGCTGACACCTGTCAAGTTTATATTATTTTTTAATTTCTCCGAATATCGTTTCCACTGTCTGCATTGAAGGTTATCCACAGTGACATCAGCAATGCCCATCAAAAAATTGAATATCTGAAATGTTATTGAGCCGTAAATCCCTGAAGAGTATCACGATTCCGAAAAGTTAAATCAAATGGGTTAAATGTCAGAACAGTTTTGATATAATACACCTAGACTGAAAAATACTTATAACAGGCATGCATGTGCCATCTGAAGAAGTATAACGTATCTATGAATGCATAACGTGGCACACGTAAAACGCTTAGACGCGATGTAGTTTATCTCTCATTTATGTGGTAACAACGCATTCCTTTTTGTTATTTATTTGCTTATGCTTTTACAACTCAGTGACGTCGAGATCAATGGAAGCGGGAGGGGATTGAAGACAACAAACGGGAAAGAACTTGGTCATGGAATTCGCCTTGAGTGATTTGGGGAAACCATGGAAAACCAAAATCTGGATAACAGGACGTGGGTTCTAACCCGAGCCCTCCCGAATTCGAGGTGGATCTATTAATTATCCAGTGCACTGCAGAAATATTGCCTGGATAGTGTGCCTCGTTCACAAAGTATAATATTTTGAATTGTGGAGTGTACAAAGTTGAGTACTTTTAAAATTTCGTAGGCTTATACGCTATTTCGTACGAGAGGCTAGTATGCAAAATTGTCCTTATTGTGTCATTCTATGTTGTAATTCTAACAGTAACCGGCCTACGCGATTTCGTAAGGACCAAGTCTTGTGGGTGAGTGGTAAGGCTTGGTCCTATCACTCGAGAGGGCCCGGGTTCATATCCCCGCCAGACAGTTTTCAGTTTTTCACGGTTTCAAAAAATCGCTGTAGGTGGATGTCAGTATGGTTCCTTCAAAAAGTCATGGCCGAATGCCTTTCCTATCATTGACCCCATCCTCTTCTAGCTATAATAACGTTAACGTTGACGAACTGAAAACACTTCCCCGATATCATTGCCTGACCCGAAAAATCTTTGTAGCATTCTAACTGTGCTAAGAACGCAAAAAGCAAATTTGGAACAGATCATTCAGTCATCAAACCCCGAAATACGACTTGTCTTTAGTACTTAATAGCACACTTTCTTTCCAGGCCAGTTAGTAACTATACACTCTAATAGATGAAAAATGGGTATTTGAAACAGTATAAATTTCCTGCGAATGTTTATATTATTGTCTTTTTGTAACGTGTAGTTTAGTTAGCTGTACCGGGGGATGGGAGGGTGATTCATTCGAACATTTGCTTTGCCTAAAAACCCTGGTCGCCATACTCTTAGACCGACCGACAGCCCCCCCCCCCCCCCGAGCATGTTCTGCATTTCCAGGTAGAGTGCTGCAAGAGCTTTAAATATTATTTGTGCATCCTCCAGTTCCACCTTGTAATTTGACGTAAATACGTCTCCCAATTTTGGTACTGGGAGGCACTCTAGAATTACCAGCAACATGGAAACTGACCTGTTTCGAAGGACTAGAACTTGAAGACTATTAAACGGTTTGAATAGCGTTCGACAGAGATTTCGGCTCTATCTTTCTTTCTTATCCCGTAGGGTAGCAAATTCTAACTTAGAAATGCTTGTCTTTTAGGCTTTGCCTTCTTTAACTTGCTGGATTTTCCGGTTTGAGTTGATTGTTTTCCTGTTGTGTTTTTCCTTTCTGTCCAGCCTTTTTTTATATATTTTTTTTCTCTTTTGGAAGGGTTAAGTATATTAACTTTAATCTCTCTTAACCCCTTAACCTACGATTTAGTTTCGAAGATGGTGGGCCGAAATTGTATACACGCTCGCGCAGCGTTCGGGACGTTCGCACGACTTGTGTAACACGCTAATCCGGGCGAATACGGAATAAGAAGTTGCAACCGAATACTCGCTATAAAATGGAAAGACAAGCGAGATGTTTATATGCTGTCGACAAAACATGAAGCAGTCTAAATGACTTCACAAGGATCCCAGGGCACTCTAAAACCAAATTGTATTGCAGAGTATAACAAGAGAATGAATGGAATTGATCTCCAAGATCAAATATTAGCATGTTTTCCAATGATGAGAAAATTCATGAAAAGATATAATTTTTTTTTATCTGTTTTATATTAGTCTTTTTAACTCTTTCATCTTATGAAAAAAACTGAATGATGGAAATAAACAATGTTATGTCGACTATAAGATCAACATCTACTGAAGAAAATGCCAAAACCGATTTATAGAGAACGTGGCGTATTATCTTCCGGAGATGCGCCAGACAGACTTTACGCGAAGGAATGGGCTCATTTTCCAAAGCACTTTGATCCAACACCCTCTAAATTAAGACCGTCAAAACGTTGTACAGTTTGGCACAAAAATAAAAAAAAAACGTAAAGAAACAACGTGGGAGTATTAAAAGTGTAAAGTTCCGATACATGTACCAGAATGCTTTGAAATATATCACACCGTTACAGATTACTAATTTTATATTTTGGAGTTTTGTATAAACAAACATTTTGTAATACTTGCGTCTACCACAATTATTGCATCAGACTGTAATTGCGTATCAAATATTCCACGTAATATTCACATCTGGCCCGATCACCGTACGCGGGCTATGCCCGTAATATTTATGTTTGGCCCGATCACCGTACGCGGGCTATGCCCGTAATATTTACGTTTGGCCCGATCATCGCACGCGGGCTATGTCCGTCATTGTAGGTTAAGGGGTTAACTCTAGCAGAACGCGGTGAAGAGACGCGATTGGTCGATTTTGGAGAAGTGATTCAGAGAATGCTGAGCGTCTTTGGAGAAGGTTCCCACTCATTGAAGGAAAATACTAACATTTTGTGTGAAATACACTACGGCTTGTTGTGCAACGAGAAAAAAAGATATAGTAAAAATATAAATAATTGTAATTAGGGATTCTAACGAATTATTATAGGTAGGATTAAATAGATGATAAGAAATTTAATTAAGAATCTAAAGTTTCCTTAGCGAGAGTGAGGCATGTGGAATATTTTCTTAGGAAATTTTAGGATGCAACTGTGGCAGCCATTATGGCAGCAAGATGACGCTTAGAGGTCGGTCAGCCGGGCCACGCCCCGCCCCGCCAACACAGAGTACCATTACACCACCCCAAAAAAAAAACAAAAATCATCTCCTGGGAGGGGAGTATCTGTGTAACACTGTGCTTCCTTCCGTATGGCAGAGGGATTAGACACAGCAACGTAGAGTCAGGAAATCAATCTTGATAGTGCCTCTCTCAGAAAGACGTCAGGTAATCCCAATTACCGTTATCCTAAGAGTATTTAAGGCCCACCCAACGTAATAGGGTCTTCAGTAGTGTTGTAAAAAAACAGTTTTTTCTGATGTGAAAAAAAACATGAAAAAAAACTGTGAAAAAAACATGTTTTTTTCTGGGACGTTTTTTTTTTTCATAACTACTAAATTTCAAAATTTTAAGGCATTTATCGTTTAATATGTCTGTTGTAGATTTTGTACTAAGTACTTATCTTACTTTTAAATCTACTATATTTTTCTGGTTCAGTAGAAAAAAAATTACAAAAATATTGGTAACATTCTTTTACGAATGGGGACTTCCCGAAAAGGCTAGGTTGCGTTGGAAGGAATACCCGTTCCCAATTGTTTGGATTGATACTCGCTATTTAAACTAGTGCTGCCAGGCCCTACAAATTTATCTGTAGACCTACGAATCTTTTAAAAAAATTAGGAAATTTAACTAAGGTTTTTTGCCTCTTTTCATTACTTGTTGTACTTTCCTTATATTCGTATACTTGTTAAACTCTCAGCGCATAGTGATGATACTGAGTCATTGTCAGTAGTTATGAATAATTTCCTTGCAACCGTTGGCGTAAACCAACGATTGAAAACAAATAAAGCTCCTATTTTGTATGATAATAGTTTTAAATTCAAACTTAAGACCGTAATACATTACTATCGACACAGACTTCATTCACAGTGTGTACTTTGCTCACAATTTAAAATTGCAATCTCAAAAGCTTTTGCATGCAATACAACCAGTAAAAGAAAATGTAACTATTTCTGAAGTTATGGATCTAGAGGGGACAGAAGAATAAACAGAAAATTCCGACTCCGACCGAACTAGTGTTGGTAGTACTGATACTAGTGAATGTGGTACCGACATAGAGGATGAAAAAAAAATTATGTTACCTATATAGATACATTTATGAATCATTATGTACGATATTATATGATTTAGTAAAGTTTAAAACACACATGTAAAATGTAAGTTCCATAAATAAAACTATAATTTATCAAATATATTGTTTTCTGAAAAAAACCAAATTTAGAAAAAAAACAAGGGTGCTAGGTTTTTTTCATGTTTTTTTTTTCACAAATGTGAAAAAAAACATTTTTTTTTAGTTTGCAACACTAGTCCTCAGTTGTTGAGTTTTGCTCAACGTGATCGATTGCTGTGACTGCCTGCACCGGAAGCCTTCCCAGTAAACATGCAAGTCCATTAATATTTCTCTCTCTCTCTCTTTTACCTATGCCAAAGAACTCACTCTCAATACTGGTTTTGATGTGAAGAAAACTATTTATATTAAGGTGATTTTTTTAATTGCTTATATGTGATTCTCGCGTCCAGACAAATTGATTATAATTGGAATTTACTGGACAATTCCTCTGATTCTGTTTGACTGCATACGTGTTCCAGTTCATAGTACCGAATAGTTTATCAAATTTTGAGTAAGTAGAACAGAATATAATTAGAAATTGTGTAGTTCATCTATCTAAGTTTTATTTCATTGTAAGTGATTTCTTAAAGTGAATGCAGACAATCTCTGATAAATGAAGTTAGATTGATAGTAATTAACAAGAATTATTAAACGTAGGGGAGGGGGTTGGGGGAGCAGGAATTTTACAGCCTGATAATTTATGACCATTTCAAGATCGATAAAAATAAATTTCGGAAATCTGTTGATCTGTGAAAGTAAAAATGTCAGATTACATGATAATAGTGTGGAAGCAAACGACCTTGGAATCGCGGAAGGCGTTTGGCTCTACCGATTGACGAAGAAGGCAGAGAGAAAGAAAGTCATGCGGGACCTCGGAGGAAGCAAGGGGTGTTGCGAAGATAATTACTGCAATGCCCGGTGGAGCACAATGAAACCGCAGTCGGTCGACCTAGGCTGTTTTACATCCGTTAACCTCCCCTGAAATATGTATTGTAGCATTGAGTAAATAAAGTAAAATTGAGAGATCGTAATTCCATGGTTTCCCAAATCACTCCAGGCAAATGCCGGGATGCTTCCTTCAAAAGGCCATGGGCGAATTCCTTCCATTCCTTGCCCCCCATCCTTTCCCGTCTCTAAAGACCTCGCTGTTAAGAGACGTTAAGCACTCAAAAAAAAAAAAAAAAAAAAAAAAAAAAGAAGAAGAAGATCGTAATGATTTAGTCACAGGGTTTCTTATCGGCTGCGCAATCCGTAGCCACCTCGTATAACCTGGTAATCCTTCCAGGTATAGGAGACCAACAGTTTAGCCTGGAATCTGAACCAAGAAAGCGTACTTCACATTACACAGCAAGCTGTGCCAGAGGTGAAGGTGGGGTGATGGGCCTGTGAAATCAGCGCCAAGGCACGGCTTTCGAACTCCAATCAGATGCCTGGGCGCTATTGTAGAAATTAAGTACTCGACAATAGCTTCTGTTGTTCAGCTAAATAAAATGTTTAGCGGTTAAGTTCTTAGCAATAACTGTTTATGTAGCTAAATAGAATGTTAAGTCACAAACAATATATTTATATTTCTGAAAGCAGTGTTGTAGCAGTTAACTACCGAACCTTAGGTCCTTTTGTGGACATAAATAAAACGTTAATTTATAATCAGTATTTCTTGTTTCACTGGCTGTTCGGTTAAGGAAACAAGTATCGACGTTAACATCATTTGCATCAGTAGACCTGATTTCTACCTACCCCCAATTTTATAAGTGAAATCTTTTGTAGGCAGTCTGCACGATGGTGGTAAATCTATGAATTCGCGTCACCGATATGCAATGAGTTGTTGCGCGTGTGATATGCGCGTTGAACGTTTTTTGGAACATATAGTTTTTATCCGATTTTGATGTAACTTTACATAAGCATACTTTGAAACAAACTGAAAAATACTGTATACGTTTGATTTACAAAAGCCTTAACCCTATATGCTTTTCCCCTCATCTTAATTTCTATCAACGTTTGGTCATACAAACACACAGTTTTTTTCGGATTTTGGTAGACTTAGCAAACGAATACTTAAAAACAAGGCAGTCTGGTAGCTCAACGGTTAAGGCACTTACTTCTGAAAGTCTATCTTTCCGGTCGCGGCTTCAAATCCCGTGGTGAGCAAGAATTTTTAGGAGTTGACTTTGATTATATGAGCTGCACCGAGATTTTCGGTGGTTCTGATTCCACGTAAAACTGAAGCCCCCTGATCCAATAGCTTGGTACGAAGTGAAAACTTGTTTAGGTGCGTTGGTCGATTTTTGGGTGGGTAAACTCTTATGAGTTCAAGTCACCGACATGCTAATGTTAGCAGTTTTTTATTCATCTTCTAACAGTACATCCTATTCTACGAGGTACACACCGTTTCTATCACTGTATGTAGCTCCGCTATTGATAAACCGCAAAGGCCAAATTAAAAAAAAAAACAATATTATCTGAGGAGAACATATGTCCTCATGCTCACAAATTACATTGCCGTCACGTAGTGGAGGAGCCGCCCTGCGAGTTTGTAATTCGACACGCGTTTCGGCGCCGCAAATGCAGCTCGTACGGACATATTACTCCACAGAGACACATGAATATTTATTGAGTGGCCTCTATTGTCTGTACGCGATGCTCGCGGTTTCAGCTACCAGCAGATACCGCAACGGGGCATCTGCTACCAAGATCCTTTATCTCATTCACCCTTCTTTATTCTACGTTCTTTTGTTGCCTCGAAGGTTGCTGGGTATCGTCTGATAAGAATCCGATCAAGCTAGAAAAAACATAAAGGGGCTGGTGTAGATAATATTACCACCGATATCTTAAAGATAGCAGAATATGACATTCTACCTTATCTTGAAATATTATTTAAATTGCTGCTTACCAGAGGATTGGAAAAGTGCGAATAGTCCAAAATTATAGGACAATTAGCTTGACATCAGTGGAAGGTAAATTAATGGAGCGATTTATATGCAAACACATCAGAAATATATGTGAGGAGCGTAAGTGGTTTTAAAGTAAGCAACATAGATTTAGACAACGATATTCATGTGAATCTCAGTTGGTGGGATATATGCAAGATATTTCAGATGAAATTGACAAGGGAGGTCAAATTGATAGTGTAGCACTAGATCTTTCAAAGGCTTTTGACAGAGTGAGCCCTAAAATGGTAGTAAATAGGGTAAAATCTATTGGAGAGGATCAGAAAGTGATTCGCTGGGTAGAAGAATTTTTGAAAGGTAGAAAACACAAATTTAGGGTAGGAAATGTAGTATCATAAGAAGTGGAAGTAAAAATGGGAGTGCCGCAGAGTACTGTATTGGGACCATTGCTATTCATTATTCTCATGAATAATTGTGTTGATTGTTTAATATCAGATTTAGATTATTTGCAGATGAAATAATGCTATTAAAAAGGATCAAAACGGTAGAGCACTGTAAACACTTGCAGGGTGATCTGGACAGGATATCTAGCTCGGTTGGTAAACATGCAATGAAGATAAATGCAAAGAAGAGTCAGCTTGTTAGACACACAAATAAAAAAACTAAAGGTTCATTATAACTATAAGGTAGGGAAAGAATTGTTTATTGAAGACTTGAAATGTAAATATCTTGGCCTTACATTTGATAACAAGCTTAACTGGGCAGAACGCATTGGACAAGTAGTAGGAAAAGGTTTCAAAATTCTGCACTTGTTGGAGAGAGTGATGAGGGGAAGGAATTTGGTTACAAAACTTTGGTCACACCATTGCTCGAATATGATAGTGTAGTATGGGACCCACATTTCGCCTATGAAATACAGGAGTTGGAGAAGGTGTTTCTGGAAATTACCGCAGAACGCAATCAATAACAGATATGATAAAAGAGCTGGAAAGGAACTCATTGGAAGACAGAAGGAGGGTGAAGAGGGTCATGGGAGTCTACAAGGCGTATATTGGTGATGAGACATGGAAAGATATTGGTGTAAGAATTGAAAGCAATGCATGGAAAGGAAAAGATGACCATGATCACAATCTGGCACTTGATTTCAGGCACAAGGGTGTAGGAACATTCTCTTTTTTAGGTAAGGGTGTCAGGGATTAGAATAAGTTACCAAGAGAAATGATGAATAAAAACCTTGAAAGAATTTAAAGTTAAAATCTGTAAAAGGCAAATGTAGGTGGGTGCAGAAAAGAGGGAAGATAGGTGTTTAGGGAAATTGCAACCGGAGCATGCGCCCCATTACAATTTAATTTAATATTATATTATTATTATTATTATTAACCGTTACGAATAGTCAGTGTGGTTATTGTAAAGCAATTGGAGCGCCTGAAGTGGGGGAAAGCACCCACTCCCGATTTACCTCAGTAATAGAGTTTTCAGAGTACACGACGAAAACAGATCCCTTTCAGTAAATACTTACAAGGGATAAAACATCTTCTAACCTGAAAACTGCGCAAGTAATCCCAATCATCGAGAACGGAGGTCGGAGGGATCCTAGAAACTACAGATCCATGTATCTAACATCTGTTTGCAGTAGATATCTGGAGCATGTTACACGCTTGAACCTTATGAAGATTCGTGACGAAAACGAATATCCTGCACCGAACCAACACGAATGTAGTAAGAACAGATTGTGGGAAATACAGCTGCCCTATTTCCGCATGACTTAATAAAAGCTATTGATGCAGGATCGCAATTTGATGCAGTATTTTAAGATTTTCAGAAAGCTTTCACCTATCTACCACACAACCGCCTTTGTGCAATGATTCGAGCGTACTGTATATCGCAACAGATTTGTGAATTGATACGAGATTTTCTAACTGGTGTGTTCTGGTCTGTTGCAATCTGTCGTCATTGAAGGGAGAAGTCTCTAGTAGCCTTGTAAATGAATATACCATCTCTTAACAACTATTATTTAATTCCTATTCAGACGCGTTTCGCCCTTGTGGACTGGGGTATCATCAGTGACTGTAAATGTACACTCTTTGGCAAAAAAATTGACTGTGCGCGCCTGCGTCTAAGTCTCTTATTTTGCACAATGTGGCATCAATGGAGAGTTTGTCTTCCCAGGAAACTTTAGCGCATCTACTAGCTCCGCCCATCAAACCATGCCATTGGCGGGTATTCAATTCAGCGCCATCTGTAATTCATTTCCTTAAATCAATGCCTGTAACATAACAGGAAGACTCCGCCCATCGAAGATTCTTATTGGCAGGGTAGATCATCAATCTTCCCCTACATTTCAGTAAAAGGCTACTGACCAATCCTGAGTCAAGTAATGCATTTTCCAGTCCCGGGATTGGCTATCATATTCGGCAAGATATGGCCGACCATCGAATCGAACGAAATTCGGTTCCAGCTATACTTTTCTTTAATTCCGATCGTGAAACATGTCGCTAAAATTGCAATGAACAAAATTGCAATAAGGCGCCGCAAACATGAGGTTCAGTTATTATTTTATTCCAAATGATTTGCGTAAAACTATAACGATGTTTATTTATATATTTATTTGGCTAATTCCTTCCAATAATACTACACATAATGAGATGTGTGGGCCAAGCATTGGGTGGAAATGTTCATAGATCCAGAATTTTTAGGTCTACAAAACTATAGAAATGATTATAAAGAGATTATTTCGGAAAATTGTCTAAGACCAGTTGAATGTAACTGATTTCCGAGACAGGATAGGGTTGTTTACACACTGCACGAGCTGTCTATTTATACGAGCTCAGTTGGCTTATGGTTAACGCTCTAGTCTTCTGAACGGTAGGTCCTCGGTTCGATTCCAGGCGTTCCGATTATTTTTTTGCATTTATTTTAAACAAGTCGAAGCTACCAATGACTTATCCGTAAAATATAACGTCGACTCTTACCTACTTGCATCAGGGAATAATATACCTAAGGAAAGACTCAGAACTGAGTGCTTCTTAACAAACAGCACACGTAACTATGAAAGCATTCATGGAGGTGACACTGGAAGAAACCTCGGATTTCAACCTCGTCGAATTCGCATCATCTGGTGACGTTAGGTGGACTACAACGAGATCACACAGTCGTCAACGAGAAGAAATACTAAATAATATTACTGTAGCAATTTCTTATTATTCCTCTGGCTTTAACACTCGTCTACTTCTAAGTCGTTAAAGATGGGAAGGGAATGGAGACAAGGAACGGGAAGGAAT
Source organism: Vandiemenella viatica (assembly GCA_031002005.1). Lineage (NCBI taxonomy): Eukaryota > Metazoa > Arthropoda > Insecta > Orthoptera > Morabidae > Vandiemenella > Vandiemenella viatica. The sequence goes on along the minus strand of CM061920.1, from coordinate 29,840,180 downwards.
TCGGAGCACGGATTTTCGAAGAAATAATCCCGCCATTCACCCGGAGTGACTTGGAGAAACGAAGGAAAATCCAAATCTGGATAGCCGGATGGGGATTCAAACCCGCGTCCTCCCGAATGCGGAACCATAGCGTTAACGCTCAGCCATTAGGTTCACTTTTTCAATATTTTTCGTATTTGGTCTATGATGACATCCATAAAATTATTTAAAAAATTTACTTAAAACAAAGTTAAACATTGTAAATGAAAATATATGTGCAGAAGTGATTTGATCTGATGAGAGAGGAGGTTTCAAAACAATCTCTGAAATCAGAAACGTAATTCAAATTTCATTTTCTCTCTCTCTTCTTTTCGCCCCTCTCTCTCTTTTTTCAATTTTTAGCAGCAATCAAATACTAACTGAATATAAGCTCCCTCTTATCTGTTTAATAAAGTTGTATTAAACTAAGAATGATGAGCGAAATTGATCGGTTTGCTAGTAACCAAACAAGTTACATTTCAATCTTTTCGTAGAAATGTTAAAAAGAAATGAATCCTACTTCACATTCTACTTGAGCAAAGACCTCAAATCTATTGCTAAAACTACAAAAATTTACTGTCTCAATAAAATGTGGTAAAATAAGAAATTTCAGTATGGATATGAAGTAATTCTCTATAATGTTTTCTCATTTTTCAGGTATGTCTTTCAGTAAAGATTAAGAGTTAGTTGGAATGAAATTATCACGCTGAGCAATAACACTGCCAATTGATACAAAATTTTATAAATCAGCTCTATTACTCTCCGCAGCTAGAGTGTAATTCTCAAATGTCGTATTAGACGGAAAGAGTATAATTCTGGTTTCCTTGTTTGACACTGACCTTGCCCGCACTGAACTTCAATTTTAAGCCTCAGTTTTCCTCTTACAATGTTCTGATTGAAGCATAGATTTAAACTTTCAAAAGAAGAAGCAATAAAAGAAGTAAAAGAGGAATTTGAATGTGGCTTAAGTGTTCACAAAGCCAGTAACCGGAATAATTGGATTTGCTGATGACATTGTCCTGAGAGCAGGACGGACTGAGTATATGGCGGAGTTATTGAATGACATGAACAAAATAATGACGGAGGACTCTGTAATAAATACAGATCGAAGCAAGACAAAAGTATAAAAGAAATAATAGTAGCTTAAATATATAAAAGAGGGATTGAATTCAAAATTAGAAATAATAAATTCTGTTACTTATGAAGTAACATTACAACTGATGGCCCAAACATGAATGGTGTTAAAAACAGAATAGCACTAGTAAAAATAACATTCATGAAAAAGTAGTTTCAAATATTGACCAAGGAATCTTTTTAAATTTCTATGTATGGAGTACAGCATTTTATGGTAACGAAGCATGGACTTCAGGAATGCCAGGAAAGAAAGAAAATTGAAGCATTCGAAATGTGATGCTATAGAAGGATGCTAAAAATTTGGTGTACAGTTAAACCACGAAATGAACATTTTTTGGGAATGATGGCTGACGAAAGAAGTTTGTGGAAGAATCTTACACAAAGAAGAACAGGATCGTGGGTGATTTTTTTTTTTAGACATGCGGGATTGATTATGTATGAAGCAGATAACGGATGACGTGTTTCGAGAGGGGTGTTTTGAGATGAAGAGGTTAATGCAAAATAAGAAGGGATCGAGGATTGTATCAAACCAATCGACTGACGACAGTAAAATAAGAGATGAAATAAGCGAGAGGGTAAAACACAGTGCCGGCCCATTGAGACCTGCTCTTCCGAATCACATCGATGGGGCCGCCAGCTTAAAGTCCAAATCCGGCGAACGAGTCACTGTCAAAAGGATGTTATACTTTCACTCCATACGTGCTACAGAGAGGTTTGGGATTTAACCCAGTAATTTCGTGCACCATCTGGTAATCACGTTTTGATATCATGAATCACGACGTAAACTACTCCCGTATGTGGTTAGTTTTGAAATGCAACCTGGACCAGGATAGCAACCGAAACCTTTTGTCATAGCGCCAGGCAATAGGAATTGCATTTATTTTATAGCAATTCAATTTATTTCAACAATTGCTAAGAAAGGAATTGCTACAATACTGAAAGAAAAGTATGAATTTTGTTTAAATTATCATATTGATTATTAGTTGCCTTTTTTTTTTTTTAGTGATATGATTACTTGGTTTGAATGAAAGAAGTTCCAAATTGTTCGCGATCTATGCAACCGAAACCACAATTGAAACTAATATTACATGACGTAAGAAGTTAAGATTTATTTTTAGCATCCTTCGTTTTGACTGGGGTCATTATTTCAGCCGAATGTAAGCTGTGCCAGGCGTTAAAACATCGATCTTCATCATAGACAATAAGAAAGTTGTAAGAAACTGTGAAGATTTTGGATCAAGTTTGGGGATGGGGATTCAAACCCGCGTCCTCTCGAATGCGGAGCCACAGTGTTACAGCTCACCCAATAGTTTCAGTTTTTCATCATTCGTAAAACAGTCTCTGAAATCAGAAACGCAATCCAAATTTAATTTACTCTCTCTTCTTTTCGCACCTCTCTCCCTTTTTTTTTTTTTTTTTTTTTTTTTTTTTTTTTAGCAGTTATCAAATACAAAGTGAATGTAAGCCCCCTCGTTTCTGGGAGAAATTATTATATTAAACCCGTTGTTTAATGAAGTTGTATTAAACCAAAAGTGACGAGCAAAATTGATCCGTTTCCTTGTAACCAAATAGGTTACATTTTAATCTATTCGTAGAATTTAAAAAATTGCTAAACTACAGTAATTTGCTTGTCTCACTAAAATGTTGTAAAATAAGAAATTTCAATATGGATGTGAACTAATTCTCAATAATGTTTTCACATATTTTTTTCACGTATGTCTTTCAGTAAAGATTAAGAATTTTTTGAAATGAAATTATCACGCTGAGCAATAACACGGCTAATTGTTACAAAATTTTATAAATCGGCTCTATTACTCTCCGCAACTAGAGCGTAATTCTCAAATATCGTCGTAGAAAGGAACATAGTGTTCACAAAGCGTTTAATACGGATTTCCTTGTTGACACAGGTCTTGCCACACTGACATTCCTGCACTGAACTTCTATTTTAAGCCTCAGTTTTCCTCATGTTTTCATTGAATGCCTATAAGACTTCGAAATATTTAAACTTGCAAAATAAATTGTTGCTGATCATTCCAAGACATGCATTATAATGTAAACAGCAGCTACAGTTTGGGTTTAGGGAAAACCGTGCTGTTAGAGAATCAATTCTGTCCTTACCAACCAACAAAAACAACGATACTTTTATGGCGTTTGTTGATTTAGAAAAAAGCCTTTGATAATGTTAGAGGAGACAAAATATTCAAAATTACAACAAAAAAAAATCAAGTCTAAAATATCGAGATAGAAGAATACTTTATAATCTATAAAAGAATCAAGTGACTATAATATAAGTAGAGAATCATGAGAGACACGCATCAGTCGAAAAGTGTGTCAGACATGGTTGTCATTCATCCCCACTAATTTTCAACTTATATGTGGAGGAAGCAATAACAGAAGTAAAAGAAAAATTTGAATTTGGCTTAGATGTTCACAAAGACAAACCCAGATTAATTGGATTTGCTGATGACCTGTTAGCAAGAATTACTGTAAGACATGAAAAAAAAAAATACTGATGGAGTATTCTGTAATAAATACAAATCCAAGCAAGACTAAAGTGTAAAAGAAATATCAGGAATAATGGTAACGAAGTCTTCACTGGTATAGAATAATAGTAGATTAAATATACAAATGGAATCGGAGGAAATAGTAGAAGTAAATAATCTGTATTATTTAGGAACTAAAATTACAACTGATGGCCGAAGCAGGAATGATGTTAAATGCAAAATGGCACTAGCAAAAAGAAACTTCACGAAAAAGAGAAATCTTTTAGTTGCAAATATTGGTCTAAGAATCAGAAATAACTTTTTAAACTCTATGTATGGAGTACTGAACATTATGGTAGCGAAGCATGGTCTTCAGGAATGCCAGAAAGAAGGAAAATAGAAGTATTCGAAATAGGGTGCTATAGAAGGATGCTGAAAACTAAGTGGACCTTTTTTTTTTTACTTTTGGCTTTACGCCTCGTCGACGTCAAGGTCATTAGAGAAGTAATGGGATTGGGGACAAGTAACGGGATGGAATTCGGCCATAGCGTTTTGAAGGAAGCATCCCGGCATTCGCCTGGAGTGATTTGGGGAAACCATGGAAAACCCAAATCTGCCAATCTGGATGCCCGGACGGGGATTCCAAAAACCACGTCCTCCCGAATACATAATACATTTACAAAATGAATTACTTTAGCATTAATTAAACCAATCTGCTTGCCCTGTTATCCGGTTCTACTCATAAGTCTGTTTTTGAACCGACAAAACGTAAAAACAAACCAAAGAAAACATAAAGAATTATGTATTTTAGGGAAAGAAAACTGATTTTCTCTCACTACAACTAATAAAAGCTCCTTAAAACACTGAAAATTCTTACTTTCTTTTTTAAAAAATAAGAAAAAAAATTGTTATAAAAAAGAAAAGTCCAGCTTTTTCAGTATTTGATTGAAAATCAACTTCATAAGTGAACATAGAAAAATATTACACATTTCACTTCCGTATTCGACTGCTGTTGTAAAGGTGGAAGGTATATCAAAAAATGATGGACTGGAAGATTTCGTAATTAACAATATTGTGTGGCTATTGGTGGTCACGAGTGGATGGGTGAAATTTCACAAATTGATTCTATCATCTAGTTTAATGATGTTAACGTGTAGATGTTGTTTATTGAATTTAATGCTTCAAGGAAGTAACAGGACAGTTCTGCGACGCAGATAAATGTTGCCGAACGAGTAGTTATGAGATGGTAAGTCTCGAACGCTATGGGTTGCTCAGATTGGCCGATGCCGAGCAGGAAGATTTGTTGCTAGGATGCGCCCTGTCTCGCGGAAGAACGGTACGGTTCGAGTCGGGCTTCGGGCACGAGTGGTTTAATGAAGTGTTACGTTCTCCTCGTGTTGCCCGTAAATCGGGAGACTAACAGCACATGATTCACTCACTGATTGGGAAGTTAAAATAACAGATTTGTTGCCTGAACAGATTAAATAATCCAAATTCCTTTTCGTCGTTATTTTTTCAGTAGTCTTTAATATGTCTTTTCTAATGACACGGGAAATATTAGCTGTGTAAGAACACTATGTAAGTAGGATCGATTCCACGTTCGCTAAAGTCATTCTGGGAACTCTACGAAAACCGAAGTCTCGATGGCTGAACCGTGAATTTAAAATGGTTACTACCTAACTTCGATGCAAATAGTTATGAATCACCTAATACGGTTGGGATTTTCATTCCTGTATTTGGTTTGAAAGTGGAGCTCTGAATTTTTTATGATAATAAAACCATAAAAACACAGAATGATTCCATCGAAGGCATAACTCAGTCTTTTAACTGAGGAATGCTTGGAAATGTTTTGATACAATTTCAAACTCGTCTGCTTAGCAGTTGTTGAATGTAATGCAATTAAGACCTCTTTGTATCTGTAGATTTTGATACACTGAATCCTGTGTATGGTGATGTATCGTTAAAGCCTTAATTATAAACCTAATTAATTACATCACCATGGAATTCGTAAAACTTTTAAACTTTTCATAAAGATTTGTAGTGTCAGTGATCATCTGTTTTATATTTATTTTAAACACTGAAAGAAGTACGCTTCAGACTGGAAGTAAATTATTGATTGGTATTCATTTACCTAAACTAACCACTAAAAGATTTGTTTTCCACTGTCTCAGAAGATCGAAAATTAATACACCGTAGTCATATTAACCAATAAACATTTGGAAAAAAGAGGAGCGCTTGTATACGAATCTTACGTTCAATTTATTTGGAGCAAATTTTTGTCAGTTACCAAATTACAAAAAGATTTCGTCCCAAGGTAAAAAGAATAATGGTAAAAGAACTTGCTAAAACAATGAGTCTTGCTTTATTTGAAGTTTTGGATAGAAAAAGAAATATTGTGTAATCCAGTAAAGATTACGTGCCAGACGAGAAGAGCAATAAACTGTAATACAATTTTATAATGTATCACTCTTACTCTCTACAAGTGGTGTGTGAAATGGAAATTGTGATCGAAAGCAGATATTTTGTTGTTTGCATGGAGCATTAAACCACTCAGTGTTTCCTCGTCCGAAATTCGTTTCCTGCGACGACATTCTAGCTGCTTTAACAACTCGCAGTGTTTTATCTCATGGAACTGCGTGTTTATTATGATACTATTGCTGAGAGTATCATCATTATGTCTCTGCGCTAGTTACGAATAAAACTAGTAGCTAAAGAGTAGTGAAAAATTTGATAACCGAGGACAAACGATTGAATTTTGTAATTACTGTAGCAACATGATGATGACTGATAGCTACGTAATATGATTAATAATTGTTTTTCGATGTTTGCATAGTTATATTATATAGTCAATAATTCTGAGTGATTTCTCAGTAGCTGCACTGTAATCTCATTTCTGTTATGTGGATTTTTCGCGGTGCAACTACGACAGTTAGACTCAGATATTTAAGCAGTAAAACGGTTTACATTCCTACTTACGGTTGCAGTGTTCCATTAAAAATTTTAAAACGTGGCTTGCAGTCTGTTTTAAAACCTTCTCAAGCCAAGCATATTTTATGCCACCAGAAATTATCCACCACAATTATTTGACGGTATATTGCAATGCCGGAGCGTGATAGGTGAGCGGTAACGTTCTGGCCTTACATTCGGGAGCACGCAAATTCCAATCCCTGTTCGGTCATCGAGATTTTTGCGATGTATGATTTCACCAAATCACTCCAGGTTAATGTCGGGATGGCTTTAATCAAAAGGCCATGAGCGAACTTCATCCTTGCAATAAGTACTTTCCCGTCTATAATGACCCTCGACGTCGACGTTACATATGAGTTGATGTGTGATACTAAAAGGTTTCACATTTTGAAGCTTCCCTGATTTTGAGATCATTCTTGTTGTTGTTCTTCTTCTTCCAATGTAGTGTTAGACCAGGTGGGCTGTTACAGTCTCAATATAATTATTGTTTTGAGCAAATGGAATCATATACAGAGAATCACTCAAAACAGAGTCAATAGTTATGCCGCCGTATCACTCTCGGACTAGATAAAGAATGAAAAAAAAATCATTAATTTTAAAACTATAAATAGTGCCCGTAAGCTCACGGTTATTTGAGAAAGAACAAGACACATGATTTTCAGGAGAAGCCTTGTATTCCAAAAAACCTTCAGATGATAGATAAGAGATCCGTAGTCAGGTGGGAGCGATCGAGTGGTACCGAGTTCGAATCTGCACAAATTCATTTTTTCCCTCCTTTAACATTTTGCTTAATGTTTATTATTGAAAATATATACTTTTCATTAGTCATTACCAACGGTTCCTCACATAAATATGTTTACAGTAATATAGACCACAGCAAATGTGTGTTCTTTAAGAAGTATATTTAACTGAAAAATGAAAGTTCAATACAAAAGGACTCGAGCAACAGACTACAGAGCATATTCCAAGAAGCTTAACCTCTACCAAAAATCCTCTTTTCTGTTGTTCCTCTAAAACTATTAATATTAGGATCCTATTGACAATCCAGAAAATTACTCATTTTTTGATTGTTTTTCCATTCCTGTTAGCCCGCCGAAAGAGATACAGAGCTATAAGCCTAGACTTCAATATTTTTCTGTTTAGAGAACTCTGTTGCGTGGTTCCTTCCAATATGTAGAAAGTGGTTTGCCAGAGATCGCGACCATGCCTTATCAGTGTATATTGACAACTACGACAAACTTTTACTCTTCTATTTATCACATCCTAACGTTACAGCCAACCTGTCGTAGCTTGAATGAGTCTATTTTTTGCTCGGTTACACTGTAGCTTCAAATAATTTTCAGTACCTTTCTTACATTCTCAGACAGAAAGAATATTTGTATGGAATTTATGGGTTTATTTTATACACAATCCCGACAATAAGCTTTAAAATAGGTGACGACTGATAAACATTCCAGCACTTGTTTCTCATTCAAAGATAGAGTTGAATATTTGAGTGAAGTAACGTGTGACTTATGTCTGGTAACAGAGTTTCAGGAAAGTGAAAACAAGTTATTTATAGAAACGGGGAAGAAGGAAGTTCTTATTTCCGCAAAGCGGAAAGATTAGCTAGTGACCTAGCATTTAATCATTCCTCAGGATAAGTTACTAGTTGAACAGACTCTTGGACATTACTAATACAGGACTGACGAATTTCCTAATTATGAATTGTGAGACACCTTCATTCTTATCGCTGAAATTAGGATTTTGGTATTTGTTGAAACAAATAAAACTAAGTACTCTAAAAACTGGAAATAACTCTTTAAATCACACAGGTCGTCCTAAATTATAAATGAACAAACTTTTTACCTTAGTAGGAGTGGAAGCCTTTGGAATCTAGGATCAATTCTTGTAATTCCACACTAAAATAAATGACTTTCTCCTTTCGTTTTCTGTCTTCCAATGGGTTGGTTGTAATCCTCTATACTGTAGTTCTGTCGCGATCTAATCGTTTCGTCTCCGCAAACCTATTACAACAACGCGGTCTGCTTTATAAATTTAATCTTCGTTCCTCAACTATCCCGCCACTAACAGATAATCCAATGACCTCCTGAACTGTGGTAGTACGTCGAGTCCTTTTTTTTTTTTTTTTTTTTTTTTTTTTTGCGGTGAGACCTTCTAACAAATTGCTTTCCTCGGCCATCTTATACAAAAAAATGTTATTTCATACTTCACCTGTCCGCATGCATGTGACAATGTGCGCATTCTTCAATGACGATACATATCGGTACTTAAAATTGTCTTACTTAGCAGGTTCTCTACCGCGACGCACTGTGATCGATCCATGCTGCGATAGCAAGATTTTCTGGATGCTAACTGTATTGTTGTAAATCTGAGGTTGTTTGATATTTGATCTTTCAAGCTATTGTGGTTTAGATATAATCTGCGGTATATGATCCTATTAGTTTTTTTGCCAATGCACAACGCTTAAACAAGCTGTTTTTAATGCAAGCTATTATTCATATCAGACCGATAGGAACAGGACATTCGCAGGGTTGTCGGAGTTAACTGGCAGAGGATTGCCCAAGATCGTGCGATTTGGAGAAGACTGCTCAATTTATATCTGAAATAATGACTTTAAGAGACCACATCAGAAAATGATTGAACTGACTAATAATGATAATGATTATTCATGTCAATTTTATTCTATCACTGAGTACTGTAGTCTGTAAGACATAAAATTTAAATTAATAAACAGAAAATTGATGAATGAGGAAAGGAAATGCTATACAGCCATAGGTGTGGCTGTTAGCTGCCATCTTTGATAGTTCTCACGTCCTGGCGTTCGGTTAGAGGTCTCAGATGCGGACCCGGATGTAGAGTAGCTAGGCGCTAGCTCTTGCGCTCCGATGGTAGACGGTTCGAGTTCCGCATCGCACATGATTGATCTTAAAAAAGTGTTATTTTCTTCTTGTATGGACTAAAACGCTTTAGCAATAGAGTAACTGCTTTATCGCTTAAATGAGAAAATTGCTCCTTGTTAGGTTTCATTTGAGTTATTATTATGTGTGGTATATTTCGCAAAGATGTTGATAAGGTTGGTTGACTAAGAAAGAAAAGGAATTCGACAACAGTATTTATAGAAGTAATCATTTCTCTGTTCGCCTGAAGTGATTACGGGATTTTATTTGAAAACAAAAATCTTGATTGCCGAAGGATGAATTTAACTGAAACTGTTCTCTTCCTAATGAAATTGCCCAACGTTACCCAGTTACTCACTAATTTCAGTTTTTTTCTGTAGTGTACTAGGTTTTCAGAAATATTTGCAACAGCTACATATGGGCAGTTTCTAAAGTTGTCTAGGCTTTTTAATCGCTGTTCGTACGTAATTTCTGATGGAAGTACGAAATCCTTTATCAAATAAAGTTAAAAACAGTGTTAGAAATTTCCTGGTAGAGTAATGTTCAGACGATTCAAGGTATAAATGTGAGACCATCCATGTTTATGCGGTACCCATTCTCTACTTTTTATCCTATGTTTGAAATAAGGGGAAAAAAATTACTAACAATATAAAGCATCTTTTTATCCACTTATTAGAACTGTATTTGAAATAATAATTTCGATCCGTAATGACACTGAAACCAATTGTACTGGAGCCCATTAATATCCCCTACCTCCCCACGAAACTATAGAAATTTCTACGAAACAGAATACTTGTGAAATATTGCCATGACGTGTTATAATTCAGTGTCAGATATTAACTTATTGTTAGTTTAAAACCCTAAAAATTAATGGAACACTGCAACCGTAAGTTGGAATGTAAACCGTTTTACTGCTTAAATATCTGAGTCTAACTGTCGTAGTTGCACCGCGAAAAATCCACATAACAGAAATGAGATTACAGTGCAGCTACTGAGAAATCACTCAGAATTATTGACTATATAAAATAACTATGCAAACATCGAAAAACAATTATTAATCATATTACGTAACTATCAGTCATGATCATGTTGCTACAGTAATTACAAAATTCAATCGTTTGTCCTCGGTTATCAAATTTTTCACTACTCTTTAGCTACTAGTTTTATTCGTAACTAGCGCAGAGACATAATGATGATACTCTCAGCAATAGTATCATAATAAACACGCAGTTCCATGAGATAAAACACTGCGAGTTGTTAAAGCAGCTAGAATGTCGTCCCAGGAAATGAATATCGGACGAGGAAACACTGAGTGGTTTAATGCTCCATGCAAACAACAAAATATCGGCTTTCGATCACAATTTCCATTTCACACACCACTTGTAGAGAGTAAGAGTGATACATTATAAAATTGTATTACAGTTTATTGCTCTTCTCGTCTGGCACGTAATCTTTACTGGATTACACAATATTTCTTTTTCTATCCAAAACTTCAAATAAAGCAAGACTCATTGTTTTAGCAAGTTCTTTTACCATTATTCTTTTTACCTTGGGACGAAATCTTTTTGCAATTTGGTAACTGACAAAAATTTGCTCCAAATAAATTGAACGTAAGATTCGTATACAAGCGCTCCTCTTTTTTCCAAATGTTTATTGGTTAATATGACTACGGTGCATTAATTTTCGATCTTCTGAGACAGTGGAAAACAAATCTTTTAGTGGTTAGTTTAGGTAAATGAATACCAATCAATAATTTACTTCCAGTCTGAAGCGTACTTCTTTCAGTGTTTAAAATAAATATAAAACAGATGATCACTGACACTACAAATCTTTATGAAAAGTTTAAAAGTTTTACGAATTCCATGGTGATGTAATTAATTAGGTTTATAATTAAGGCTTTAACGATACATCACCATACACAGGATTCAGTGTATCAAAATCTACAGATACAAAGAGGTCTTAATTGCATTACATTCAACAACTGCTAAGCAGACGAGTTTGAAATTGTATCAAAACATTTCCAAGCATTCCTCAGTTAAAAGACTGAGTTATGCCTTCGATGGAATCATTCTGTGTTTTTATGGTTTTATTATCATAAAAAATTCAGAGCTCCACTTTCAAACCAAATACAGGAATGAAAATCCCAACCGTATTAGGTGATTCATAACTATTTGCATCGAAGTTAGGTAGTAACCATTTTAAATTCACGGTTCAGCCATCGAGACTTCGGTTTTCGTAGAGTTCCCAGAATGACTTTAGCGAACGTGGAATCGATCCTACTTACATAGTGTTCTTACACAGCTAATATTTCCCGTGTCATTAGAAAAGACATATTAAAGACTCTACTGAAAAAATAACGACGAAAAGGAATTTGGATTATTTAATCTGTTCAGGCAACAAATCTGTTATTTTAACTTCCCAATCAGTGAGTGAATCATGTGCTGTTAGTCTCCCGATTTACGGGCAACACGAGGAGAACGTAACACTTCATTAAACCACTCGTGCCCGAAGCCCGACTCGAACCGTACCGTTCTTCCGCGAGACAGGGCGCATCCTAGCAACAAATCTTCCTGCTCGGCATCGGCCAATCTGAGCAACCTATAGCGTTCGAGACTTACCAGCTCATAACTACTCGTTCGGCAACATTTATCTGCGTCGCATAACTGTCCTGTTACTTCCTTGAAGCATTAAATTCAATAAACAACATCTACACGTTAACATCATTAAACTAGATGATAGAATCAATTTGTGAAATTTCACCCATCCACTCGTGACCACCAATAGCCACACAATATTGTTAATTACGAAATCTTCCAGTCCATCATTTTTTGATATACCTTCCACCTTTACAACAGCAGTCGAATACGGAAGTGAAATGTGTAATATTTTTCTATGTTCACTTATGAAGTTGATTTTCAATCAAATACTGAAAAAGCTGGACTTTTCTTTTTTATAACAATTTTTTTTTCTTATTTTTTAAAAAAGAAAGTAAGAATTTTCAGTGTTTTAAGGAGCTTTTATTAGTTGTAGTGAGAGAAAATCAGTTTTCTTTCCCTAAAATACATAATTCTTTATGTTTTCTTTGGTTTGTTTTTACGTTTTGTCGGTTCAAAAACAGACTTATGAGTAGAACCGGATAACAGGGCAAGCAGATTGGTTTAATTAATGCTAAAGTAATTCATTTTGTAAATGTATTATGTATTCGGGAGGACGTGGTTTTTGGAATCCCCGTCCGGGCATCCAGATTGGCAGATTTGGGTTTTCCATGGTTTCCCCAAATCACTCCAGGCGAATGCCGGGATGCTTCCTTCAAAACGCTATGGCCGAATTCCATCCCGTTACTTGTCCCCAATCCCATTACTTCCTCTAATGACCTCGACGTCGACGAGGCGTAAAGCCAAAAGTAAAAAAAAAAAAGGTCCACTTAGTTTTCAGCATCCTTCTATAGCACCCTATTTCGAATACTTCTATTTTCCTTCTTTCTGGCATTCCTGAAGACCATGCTTCGCTACCATAATGTTCAGTACTCCATACATAGAGTTTAAAAAGTTATTTCTGATTCTTAGACCAATATTTGCAACTAAAAGATTTCTCTTTTTCGTGAAGTTTCTTTTTGCTAGTGCCATTTTGCATTTAACATCATTCCTGCTTCGGCCATCAGTTGTAATTTTAGTTCCTAAATAATACAGATTATTTACTTCTACTATTTCCTCCGATTCCATTTGTATATTTAATCTACTATTATTCTATACCAGTGAAGACTTCGTTACCATTATTCCTGATATTTCTTTTACACTTTAGTCTTGCTTGGATTTGTATTTATTACAGAATACTCCATCAGTATTTTTTTTTTTTTTCATGTCTTACAGTAATTCTTGCTAACAGGTCATCAGCAAATCCAATTAATCTGGGTTTGTCTTTGTGAACATCTAAGCCAAATTCAAATTTTTCTTTTACTTCTGTTATTGCTTCCTCCACATATAAGTTAAAATTAGTGGGGATGAATGACAACCATGTCTGACACACTTTTCGACTGATGCGTGTCTCTCATGATTCTCTACTTATATTATAGTCACTTGATTCTTTTATAGATTATAAAGTATTCTTCTATCTCGATATTTTAGACTTGATTTTTTTTGTTGTTGTAATTTTGAATATTTTGTCTCCTCTAACATTATCAAAGGCTTTTTTCTAAATCAACAAACGCCATAAAAGTATCGTTGTTTTTGTTGGTTGGTAAGGACAGAATTGATTCTCTAACAGCACGGTTTTTCCCTAAACCCAAACTGTAGCTGCTGTTTACATTATAATGCATGTCTTGGAATGATCAGCAACAATTTATTTTGCAAGTTTAAATATTTCGAAGTCTTATAGGCATTCAATGAAAACATGAGGAAAACTGAGGCTTAAAATAGAAGTTCAGTGCAGGAATGTCAGTGTGGCAAGACCTGTGTCAACAAGGAAATCCGTATTAAACGCTTTGTGAACACTATGTTCCTTTCTACGACGATATTTGAGAATTACGCTCTAGTTGCGGAGAGTAATAGAGCCGATTTATAAAATTTTGTAACAATTAGCCGTGTTATTGCTCAGCGTGATAATTTCATTTCAAAAAATTCTTAATCTTTACTGAAAGACATACGTGAAAAAAAATAAAAAATGTGAAAACATTATTGAGAATTAGTTCACATCCATATTGAAATTTCTTATTTTACAACATTTTAGTGAGGCAGCAAATTACTGTAGTTTAGCAATTTTTTAAATTCTACGAATAGATTAAAATGTAACCTATTTGGTTACAAGGAAACGGATCAATTTTGCTCGTCACTTTTGGTTTAATACAACTTCATTAAACAACGGGTTTAATATAATAATTTCTCCCAGAAACGAGGGGGCTTACATTCACTTTGTATTTGATAACTGCTAAAAATAAAAAAAGGGAGAGAGGTGCGAAAAGAAGAGAGAGTAAATTAAATTTGGATTGCGTTTCTGATTTCAGAGACTGTTTTACGAATGATGAAAAACTGAAACTATTGGGTGAGCTGTAACACTGTGGCTCCGCATTCGAGAGGACGCGGGTTTGAATCCCCATCCCCAAACTTGATCCAAAATCTTCACAGTTTCTTACAACTTTCTTATTGTCTATGATGAAGATCTATGTTTTAACGCCTGGCACAGCTTACATTCGGCTGAAATAATGACCCCAGTGAAAACGAAGGATGCTAAAAATAAATCTTAACTTCTTACGTCATGTAATATTAGTTTCAATTGTGGTTTAGGTTGCATAGATCGCGAACAATTTGGAACTTCTTTCATTCAAACCAAGTAATCATATCACTAAAAAAAAAGCAACTAATAATCAATATGATAATTTAAACAAAATTCATACTTTTCTTTCAGTATTGTAGCAATTCCTTTCTTAGCAATTGTTGAAATAAATTGAATTGCTATAAAATAAATGCAATTCCTATTGCCTGGCGCTATGACAAAAGGTTTCGGTTGCTATCCTGGTCCAGGTTGCATTTTAAAACTAACCACATACGGGAGTAGTTTACATCGTGATTCATGATATCAAAACGTGATTACCAGATGGTGCACGAAAGTACTGGGTTAAATCCCAAACCTCTCTGTAGCGCGTATGGAGTGAAAGTATAACATCCTTTTGACAGTGACTCGTTCGCCGGATTTGGACGTTAAGCTGGCGGCCCCATCGATGTGATTCGGAAGAGCAGGTCTCAATGGGCCGGCACTGTGTTTCACCCTCTCGCTTATTTCATCTCTCATCTCTTATTTTACTGTCGTCAGTCGATTGGTTTGATACAATCCTCGATCCCTTCTTATTTTGCACTAACCTCTTCATCTCAAAACACCCCTCTCGAAACACGTCATCCGTTATCTGCTTCATACATAATCAATCCCGCATGTCTAAAAAAAAAAATCACCCACGATCCTGTTCTTCTTTGTGTAAGATTCTTCCACAAACTTCTTTCGTCAGCCATCATTCCCAAAAAATGTTCATTTCGTGGTTTAACTGTCCACCAAATTTTCAGCATCCTTCTATAGCACCACATTTCGAATGCTTCAATTTTCTTTCTTTCCGGCATTCCTGAAGTCCATGCTTCGTTACCATAAAATGCTGTACTCCATACATAGAAATTTAAAAAGTTCCTTGGTCAATATTTGAAACTACTTTTTCATGAATGTTATTTTTACTAGTGCTATTCTGTTTTTAACACCATTCATGTTTGGGCCATCAGTTGTAATTTTACTTCATAAGTAACAGAATTTATTATTTCTAATTTTGAATTCAATCCCTCTTTTATATATTTAACCTACTATTATTTCTTTTATACTTTTGTCTTGCTTCGATCTGTATTTATTACAGAGTCCTTCCGTCATTATTTTGTTCATGTCATTCAATAACTCCGCCATATACTCAGTCCGTCCTGCTCTCAGGACAATGTCATCAGCAAATCCAATTATTCCGGTTACTGGCTTTGTGAACACTTAAAGCCACATTCAAATTCCTCTTTTACTTCTTTTATTGCTTCTTCTTTTGAAAGTTTAAATCTAGGCTTCAATCAGAACATTGTAAGAGGAAAACTGAGGCTTAAAATTGAAGTTCAGTGCGGGCAAGGTCAGTGTCAAACAAGGAAACCAGAATTAAACTCTTTCCGTCTAATACGACATTTGAGAATTACACTCTAGCTGCGGAGAGTAATAGAGCTGATTTATAAAATTTTGTATCAATTGGCAGTGTTATTGCTCAGCGTGATAATTTCATTCCAACTAACTCTTAATCTTTACTGAAAGACATACCTGAAAAAATGAGAAAACATTATAGAGAATTAGTTCATATCCATATTGAAATTTCTTATTTTACCACATTTTATTGAGACAGCAAATTTTTGTAGTTTAGCAATCGATTTGAGGTCTTTGCTCAAGTAGAATGTGAAGTAGGATTCATTTCTTTTTAACATTTCTACGAAAGATTGAAATGTAACTTGTTTGGTTACTAGCAAACCGATCAATTTCGCTCATCATTCTTAGTTTAATACAACTTTATTAAACAGATAAGAGGGAGCTTATATTCAGTTAGTATTTGATTGCTGCTAAAAATTGAAAAAAGAGAGAGAGGGGCGAAAAGAAGAGAGAGAAAATGAAATTTGAATTGCGTTTCTGATTTCAGAGATTGTTTTGAAACCTCCTCTCTCATCAGATCAAATCACTTCTGCACATATATTTTCATTTACAATGTTTAACTTTGTTTTAAGTAAATTATTTTTAAATAATTTTATGGATGTCATCATAGACCAAATACGAAAAATATTGAAAAAGTGAACCTAATGGCTGAGCGTTAACGCTATGGTTCCGCATTCGGGAGGACGCGGGTTTGAATCCCCATCCGGCTATCCAGATTTGGATTTTCCTTCGTTTCTCCAAGTCACTCCGGGTGAATGGCGGGATTATTTCTTCGAAAATCCGTGCTCCGAATTCCTTCCCGTTCCTTGTCTCCATTCCCTTCCCATCTTTAACGACTTAGAAGTAGACGAGTGTTAAAGCCAGAGGAATAATAAGAAATTGCTACAGTAATATTATTTAGTATTTCTTCTCGTTGACGACTGTGCGATCTCGTTGTAGTCCACCTAACGTCACCAGATGATGCGAATTCGACGAGGTTGAAACCCGAGGTTTCTTCCAGTGTCACCTCCATGAATGCTTTCATAGTTACGTGTGCTGTTTGTTAAGAAGCACTCAGTTCTGAGTCTTTCCTTAGGTATACTATTCCCTGATGCAAGTAGGTAAGAGTCGACGTTATATTTTACGGATAAGTCATTGGTAGCTTCGACTTGTTTAAAATAAATGCAAAAAAATAATCGGAACGCCTGGAATCGAACCGAGGACCTACCGTTCAGAAGACTAGAGCGTTAACCATAAGCCAACTGAGCTCGTGTAAATAGACAGCTCGTGCAGTGTGTAAACAACCCTATCCTGTCTCGGAAATCAGTTACATTCAACTGGTCTTAGACAATTTTCCGAAATAATCTCTTTATAATCATTTCTATAGTTTTGTAGACCTAAAAATTCTGGATCTATGAACATTTCCACCCAATGCTTGGCCCACACATCTCATTACGTGTAGTATTATTGGAAGGAATTAGCCAAATCAATATATAAATAAACATCGTTATAGTTTTACGCAAATCATTTGGAATAAAATAATAACTGAACCTCATGTTTGCGGCGCCTTATTGCAATTTTGTTCATTGCAATTTTAGCGACATGTTTCACGATCGGAATTAAACAAAAGTATAGCTGGAACCGAATTTCGTTCGATTCGATGGTCGGCCATATCTTGCCGAATATGATAGCCAATCCCGGGACTGGAAAATGCATTACTTGACTCAGGATTGGTCAGTAGCCTTTTACTGAAATGTAGGGGAAGATTGATGATCTACCCTGCCAATAAGAATCTTCGATGGGCGGAGTCTTCCTGTTATGTTACAGGCATTGATTTAAGGAAATGAATTACAGATGGCGCTGAATTGAATACCCGCCAATGGGATGGTTTGATGGGCGGAGCTAGTAGATGCGCTAAAGTTTCCTGGGAAGACAAACTCTCCATTGATGCCACATTGTGCAAAATAAGAGACTTAGACGCAGGCGCGCACAGTCAATTTTTTTGCCAAAGAGTGTACATGCATTGTGTTGTTCAGAAATTTGCATTATTTGTATACACGGATAAATATTAACAAAGTACACTTACTTACGATTTTTGATACGAAAAAGCACGTGTTGGTCAGGAAATAGCTCTAGTTGTACTTTTTCGTAGAACACAACATCTTGCTGCCGTTCTGCAATGCTCCTTTTTTGACAACTTCTCTATTTCACTCTTTTCAAATGGTTATACTTCTTAATCTCGTTATTTTTACTCACAGTTAGTGGCCATATTGTTTATTTTACATGTACAGTGATGCCAACTTAATGCTTTAGCTTAAGTTATGATATCTGAGTCTGTGTTTATTAAAATATCTCTCTGTTTTTGTAATTATGTCAGTTATTGTGATTTAATATTAATATGTCATGTATTTTGTTTAATGTTTTAGTAATTTAGATGTTGTATCAAGTGACCGTCAAGGTAGTTTATGAGCATCACTTATTTAATTTTTTTATATTTTTACTTACAATATCGAAGTCAATATTAAAAGCAGTTTGCGATTTATCGCTGATGATTCAGTCATCTATAGGGCAATAAAGAATTCGGTCGATTGTTTAAAAATTCAACACAATATGGACGTTATTTCGGCTTGGGGTGATAAATGCAACTTACACTAAATAGCAAAAAGTGTAAAGAAATGTGCATAACTGACAAAAAGTATTCGTTTGTGCAAGAGTTGAAAGGAAACAGGTATTGACATGGTTAATTCCCTGATGTATTTGCGCGTAGCAGTACAAAAAAACATCAAATGAGACTAGCACACGATTTCTGTAGTAGATCGATCTAATTCTAGGCTTCGGTCCAAGCTTACGTCTCATCGAGTTATCTAGAGGCAGGAAAAGATGGGGGTAAGGAACGGGAAGGAATTCAGCCATGACCTTTTGAAGGAAGCATCCCGGTATTCACCTGGAGTGATTTTGGGAAATCATGGAAAACCCAAATCTGGATGCCTGGAAGGGATTCGAACCCACGTCCTCCGGAGTACGAGGCCAGAGCGTTATCTGCTCACCCACCACGCTCGGTGTGCGATTCAAGTCGAATTTTTAAGAAGTATATCGCACATAAAAAGCAGATAGCGTAAGAAAACTCATTTGCGACCACACTTGGACTACTGTTGTGGCCTTTGGGATCCGTATCGCAAGGGATTGATTGACAGTATAGAGCAGGGGTCTCCAAAGTGGTCGATACCGACCCCTAGGGGTCGATAAGAGATCTCCCGGGGTCGATTAAAACAGAGGGGTCGAAAGGGGGTCGATTAACACTAAAGAGGATCATTTAAACTGTGCAGGAAAAAATAGGAATGTTCTACTAATAGTCAGGTCAATAAATAAAAGTAAAGCTCATCCTCTCAATTCTCGTCTGTTTGTGAAGTCATGTGAAGTAAATGATGAAACTTTCAACCAATTACTTTTGCACACTGAGGTAAGGTGGTTGTCAAGAGGTGATAGTTGCAGTATTGAGAGTTGAAGACTGCCTTAGGAAGGTGGATCCATCGCTATGTGACAAGTTAAAACAGTACAACAACCATATGCTCTTTTTGGCAGGTCTTTATTAGAAATTTATTCCATCTATCCATGGTTTTGTTCCTATTTTTTAAGATTATAATAATAGTAGAAAGTATCTCGTTTTTATGTTAATGTTATTGGGTGGATTTTATAAATTATTTCGTTGAGTTGTTTGCAGGCCTCCTTATTGCTTAGCATCAGAAATTCCAAATATGATTTAATGTTTTTATTAAATACTTGTGGGGGTCGATAAGAAGGCAAATATAGTACCAAGGGGTCGACGGGGTAAAAAGTTTGGGGACCCCCGGTATAGAGAAATACCAGAGAAGAGCTGCTCGATTCACGACTACTTGCTACAGTCCTTACGAAAGCATCAAAGGATTGATACGTAGATTGAGCTGGGATTCTCTGGCAGACAGACGATGTAGATTTCGTTTGAATTTGTTGGTGAACAGGCGAACAATGCCTTTCACCTTTTATGAATACGATGGAATACTTCTTTCACCAAATATGGAAATCACAGAGCTAGTTTTGGTGCAAAGCACCCCTTACTTCCCATAACTTTGTGATGATAGAGGATAGGTGAATCTTGTGACGCCAGTACCTCAACCGGCAGTTTAGCTGTGGATGTGCTGTAAAGCTGGTTTGAAATTATCTCTGTTTCTATGGCTTCAGCAATTATCAAGGTAACGGTTGGTACTGTACTGATTATCAGCAATGGAATGATGTAGTATCTTTCAGTTATTGAGTTAAAGTAGAGCCTGGACAATCTACTTCAAGTAGAGGTCTTGGACGATACTCTGCCAGCTAACTCCAGCTACCTTTCGTATGTCTCTGTTCCATCGGTCTGAATGCCTTCCTCTTGGTCCCTAGTGATCCATTGGGCTTCAGTCCAAAACAGTTTTTTCCCCATCTTTCTTCCAAGGAACATGGTTGGCTTGCTGCAATCATACATCAAAGAGACAGACACCCTTAGAACAGTTACGAATGATACAACAATTAAAATTGCCAATGAGGTAGTAGAAGTTATCAAATATTTTTATTCCGAAATCCGGTATGTCGGCGAATGTGAACGTGATAGATAGCATTATGTGGTAATATAATGAATGCTGTCTGTGCTAAAGAAAGACATCAGAACTGCAACAAAACCTCGTATAATCAGCACTGTTTTCTTCCCATTGGCTGAGAACGACGTGTGCTTAAAAAATCTGAGTAGCAAAGGTTGAATGTCGGCGAAGGATCTTACACAGTACTTGGTGGGCAATAGTTACTAATAAAACCGTTCTAGATCGTATGAAACAAAAGATGAACTAAACAGTCTGAAAACTACTGTCTTTCCAAACATTGCCTTGTAAAAACAATGCTGGCGCTATCATCTCCAGAGAGGTTGTGCAAAGAACTTGAGTTTGAAAAAAAAATTAGAAAATAAAAGCTGTACTGGCAATAAATATAATGTCGTGCAATGGTGAGAGAAGGATAATTCGGCAATCATCATTATTGAACCATTCTATCAGTGAGCTATTATTACATCAATCTGGTAATAGGCCATATTTCCGCCGTTGTTGAACAATAATTTTATAAATAACTCCGTCTACAAACAACTGTTTTGGTGACGCGTTTCACCCTTCTCCACTGATGATACCCGAAACCACAAGGGAGAAACGCGTCTGGGGAATAAAATAAAATAAAATTTAAAAAAAGTTGTTTGTAGACGGAGCTATTTATACATTACTAGCAGAGTAGCCGGCGCTGCCCGGTCTAATCGGAATTGATATACCCGTACATTATTTTTATATTTTCGATGTGAATCATGTGTACCAAGTTTCATTAATTCGGCACCAGCAATTGCCAGAAGTAATCTAAACATTGATATATCCTAACCATGCCCAGAACGGGGTGAATCGGATACTGAATGTCAGTTTACATTTTGGTCTAGGCTGCATTTCAACCTAACCACATTATATGTTAAAGTTGCTGCTTAATAGTAAAACATCTACCATCCGCGCATTAATACATGCCACATACATAAATCTGTATCTGGAATATATCCGTTTGTTCCAGTATCATGCAGAAAATAAGGATTTTTTATGGGTTTTCACAGCGTTTAAGCTTGGGGTCCGAGCTAAAATCTGATGTACATGCTGTTTTGGAGAATTTTATTTTATTTTATTCCCCAGACACGTTTCGCCCTTGTGATTTAGCGCATCATCAGTGTAGAAAGGTGAAACGCGTCTGGGGAATAAAATAAACTTTAAAAAATTGTAGACGGAGCTATTTATAAAATTATTAGCTGTTATTACGGTGACGTCTTTGCTTGTAGCGGGAGAGACGTTTCATTTCTGCTTCCAGTGAAACGAATGCAGCCAACACAGGATTACAATCTTCAACTCAAAGAGCGGTACTGTGCTGCACTCATAAAGACGGGTCGGCGATGAAGACGTCATCATTCGACACCAAGAAACTTTCTACATCTCGAAGACGCCGTTTCAGATGCAGTGCTCATTCATTGACATCAGCCCAATGTTTACAAGTAATGTTTACTTTATGTCGCCCTGAGCTGAGCCTCATGTTCTCCGGACCAAGTGCTGTGGATGAGCGGTAACGCTTGGTCCTAGATTTCAAGAGGATGCAGCTTCGAATCCCCATCCTGCCATCCAGATTTCAGTTTTCCATGGTTTCCCGAAATCAGTCCACGTGAATCGTGGGATTGTCAGGTCATGGTCCAATCCCTTCCCATTCTTTGCACCCAGTAGTTTTTCGCACACAACCTACTGTACGTCCCATAAAAGAAAAAATCTCAGAACTAGACAAGACAGTTCAATTTAGTTGAATTCATAATAAGGTTTCTTAATGTGTCTCAAATTAATGGTTGAATAAAGCAGATTGTTTCTGCATTATAAAGGCTAAATTGACGATTTTAGATAACTGATGTTTTTGAAATATCAAATTTTAATCAGAATTATTACTGTATTTATTGAGCTTCTTGTGTTAATTACATTTTACAGATTGAGTTGGTTGTCATTTGCAGCTCTACCTGAGAAAGTGAACTAAGTATACTAACTACGTCTATGAGACTCTGACGTCACAGTATCATGGGAGTGTATACCGGTAATCACGATACAGAAGCTCTAATAAAATTATAAAGTTCTCTGGAAACATGGAAGAAGCTAGTAGTTTAAGAAACCAAATAAAGATTGAGGAACTATAAAAAAAGGGTTGACTTGATAAAATTAAAGCCAGTTGTGCGAAGCAATGAGTAACATACTGTTATAAATATCTTTACCAGATGAAGAAGGAGGGGCATTTGTGACGCAGCGTTAAACTCGTGAAGATATTTATAACAGTATGCCGACTGAAAAAACATCAATATCTTTTAAATTGAGTAACATAGTAAAAGTAGTTTCCAAGAGTCTAAGTGAGTTGAACAGATAAGCTGGACACACTTCATCACTCGTAAGAGTCAGGAAATTTCTGCAGAATGCAGTCGGTAACTGATATGATAAAGGAGCTGCAATGAGATTCACTAGAAGACAGAAGGAGGGTGAAGAGAGTGCTGGGAGAGTATAAGACGTGTATAAGTGTTGAGGCGTGGAAACACATTGGTACAAGAATCAAGAGTGGTATAAGGAAAAGATAATCATGAACACAAGCTGGCACTCAATTTTAGGCATAAGGGAGTGAGAAAATTGTATTTTATACGTAAGGGAGTCAGGAATTGGAATAAATTACCGAGGGAAGCAATGGCAAATTTACCAGAAAAGCTGAAAGAATTTAAAATCAAAATTGGTACAGGGAAAAAGTTTGCGGGTGTAAGAAAAGAGATGAGTTGCTGTGTCAGAAAATTTCCACCGGATCGTGCACTCCATAGTACTTAAATTATTTTTAAAAAAATTTAAAAAATCAACAGGTAATCCCTCTCTGAAGGCTGCATCTTCGCTGATGGTTACATTATGCAAGAGAAGCCAACTTGCATTAAAAAGGAACTCTTATTTTGTTGCACTTATTAACAGTTACGTGACACATAACTCATCATATAATTCTCTTAACTACGTGTATTATATTTTATAAACAAAAATATCATATTTGAAGATCTCTCGGGCGTGCAGCCGGGTCATTTCACATCAAAAATATCATGTTCATTTTGAAATAGTATGTTCTAAGGTACAATATGTTCTTGATCCGCTTGTCTTGCGATCTGCATTTTTCTGCAGTTAAATTTTTTCATTGCTTTGGTGACAGCAACCAAAGATTCTCATTCCATAAGGCCAGGACTGCCAACATTATTCCTGGGTCATCACAAAAACCATAGACCTATTCTCCGCTTAACCAGAAATTCGTTACATGGGAAATTAACTGGCGTGATTTCCTGTTGCCTTCCACGGCGTGACAGTGTTCGTATGTGTTATTGTGAGTGTGTATGACTGTGATGATGTGTGTGTTCAGTGTATGAAAGTTTAAAGAAGGGGGAAGGTTAAACCCGGTGCCGGCCCATTGAGGCCTACTGTTGCAAAGACATCACATGGGACCGCCAGCTTACGTCCCAATCCGAAGGATGAATCACTATCAACGGTGTCGAATGCCCTCACTCCATACCCACTGCAGAGAGGATGGGGATTTAACCCAGGACTGGTGATTGTGAATTGTGCACCACCACCTTTCCTACCCCGTCGCCGGCGACCTGACGATGAAAATTCCATCGTCACCAGGACTCCAGCCAGCTAACCCGCGTCAGCGCTGAACACCTCCACACTGCCGCAACCAACTGAGCCAACGGGTGGGTCCAAAAAGATTACAAACATCATATACGAGTCGTATTTTTAAAGTAAGTACCGTTTTGTCACACCGTGGCTGCAGCGCTACGGTTGGCGTTCCGCGCATGCGCACTGGGTACCTGCATCTCTTGCCTACACACTGACGCCATTACGGTCTAATTATTCCTTGTTTACGTTGTTCACTGAGTGTTTAAGATGCCTCCGATAATCGTGAGTCCCGCCGACTGTGAAGTATGGGCTGTTATAAGATTTCTTTGTGCTAATGGCCTAAAACCGATCGATATTCATCGTGAGATCTGTGCAGTTTACGGACAAAACATTTTGAGTGATGGAATGGTGAGAAAGTGGGTGAGTGCATTTAAAGATGGCCGAACAAATGTGCGTGACGAACAACGGAGTTAATGAAAGTTTGGTGCAGAAAGTGGACAATAAGGTGAGAGAGAACAGACGCTTTACGATTTACTTCTAATGTTTCTCGTAGTGTTTTGTATGGCATTGTGACCGAGCACTTGAATTACCGAAAATTGTGCTCACGTTGGGTACCGAAAATGTTAACGGATGTGGACAAAACCAAACATTTAGGCAGTGCATTGACTTTCCTTGAGCGGTACCACAATGATGGTGATTATTTCTTAAGCCAAATTGTTACGGGCGATGAGACATGGGTGGCTTCGTCACACTTGAATCAAAGCAACAATCCATGGAATGGCGGCATTCAGATTCACCCAAAAAAGTGAAGTTCAAGCAAACGATTTCTGCCCGGAAAATCATGTGCACAGTTTTTTTGGGACAGAAAAGGAGTATTGCTTGTGGAATTTCTGCCTCGTAATGAGATAATCAATGCAGCAGCTTATTGTGAGACATTGTACAATCTGCGCCGTTAAATCCAGAACAAAAGACGTGGAAAGTTGAGCAAGGGCATCGTTTTGCTGCATGACAATGCCCGTCCACATGTAGCTAATCACACCAAAGATCTCATCACATCTTTTCGATGGGAAACTCTAGATCATTTAGAAAACTGGTACTACGTTATGACATGTGCCTCAGTATTGAGGGGAATTATGTAGAAAAGTAGAGTAAGGTACAGGCTTTCATGTAAAAATAAAATTATTGAGATATATTTGCACGTCTTTTTTAATTTCAAAACGGTACTTACTTAAAAAACATGCCTCGTATATTATTACTATAAGGTGTTTTTTTCTCACAAGCCATTTTCTCCCTTCATACCCCACGGAAATCGATAAATGAGGTATCATTTTAAAGATTAAGTTCTCCACTTTGTTAACATCATTGATCATGAAGGTAATTTTTTGAAATTCGACCCTTCAAGGGCAAAAATGACAATATTTCTAAAATGCAGTTTTATACAGCGAACCATTTATCTTTCTGCATTCCTAACCGAAATGTATAAATGAAATATAATTTTAAAGATTAAGATCTTCGCTTCGGTGACATCATACATTAAGAAAGGAGTATTTCGGAATTAGACCCTTAAATGGCCTAAGTACCAATATTTTTACAACGCGTCTTTGTATCACGAACAATTTATCTCCGTTGACATATGACCGACATAGATAAATGAGGTATCATTTTAACGATTAAGAACTCCGCTGTGGTCACAATATATCTGAAGAAATTTTTTTCGAAATTTGAATCATGAAGGGCAAAGGATTATTACTTCCATTACATATTTTTTTAAATCACAAACCATTTATCTCCCTTGATATCTAACCAAAATAGATAAAACTGATATAATTTTAAAGATTAATCTCTCTGCTTTGCTGACATCATATTTTAAGAAAGGAATTTTTCCGTATTCGACACTTGAAGGGCATAAGTAAGAAGATTTCTAAAAGGCGTTTTTTATGTCACGAACCATTTATCTCCGTTGATATCTGACCGATATAGATTAATGAGGTATCACCTTAGAGATCAAGATTTGCGCTTTGGTCACATCATATTTTAAGAAATGAAATTTTAGGAATTTGACCCTTAATGGGCAAAAGAATCATTGTTTGCATAACGTATTCTTTTATCACAAGTCATCTCCGTTGATATCAAACCGAAACAGATAAATGAGCTATCATTTTAAAGATTAATGTCTCTGCTTTGGTCACATCATATCGTAAGAAAAGAACTTTTTGTAATTTTACCCTTAAAGGGGCAAAAGTATCATTACTTCCGTAACGTGTTTTTAACGAGCCATCATCTCCCTTGATACTTAACCGACATCGATAAATGAGATATAATTTAAAAGATTAAGGCCTACACTCAGGCAACATTTTAAATTAAGAAAGAAATTTTTCCGACTTTGTCCCTTGAAGGACAAAGGTAATAACTGTGAAAGTCGCGCTTATGAGACAGTTCAGAGCCAAGCTGTTAGATAGCAGCAGCACATACCGCAGAGATATTAATAAAGTTTCACTGGCGTTGACTTTTGTTTCGTATCTATTACACTAACAAATAAACAATTGAAACAAATGAGGTGGTTATTCTTCCATCCTATAAGGGGACATCCATTAATTACTTGAGGTGAAAAAGGGGGGGAGGGTCCGGCGAAATCTAACCGGAACTCACCAGGGGTGAGGGGGAGGGGGCTACGGAAATCTCACGTGAGATTTTGCGAAAAATTTGGGGACAGTAGAGCCAAAAAAAAAGGTCTACAAAAGTTTCCAGGGCGATTTCTAGGGGGGGTTCTCACGGACCAGATCTCACCAGAGGGGAGGGGGGGGCGGGGTTCCGGCCAGATCTCACGAAAACTCAACAGGGGGGAGGGGGGTGTCCAGAAATCCGGAAAAACACCTCACGTTATTTGTGGATGCCCCCTAACAAACCACCAACGTCACTATTTTTCGCACGGGTCGTCTAGTTCTATATAAAAGGAAAAAAAGAAGTGTAAGGTGTTAATTTACCAGGTGTATCCGTTAGTGCGAGTTAAGACGTTAGATTCAGATCATGTTACTCCGTGGGCGTCTATATTCATTCTTAATTGTCGGTGGTGGTTCCAGAGATGAGGGTAAGTTAGGGCGCTTGAAGACTGGCCAGAACAAATGTGGGATCTCGACCCAGAAAACGTTGTTTAAAATTCAGTATCCCAGCCAAATACGCTTAATCGCCGCCAGCCAGATATATCGCCTGCTTTAATGTGAACCGTGTTGGAGACGCTCCATGTCGTAACATGCCGAGTCCATCGCCTCAGAATGTGCCGTTAACCATGAGCAACTATTCACTAAACATGCTGATTTCCTTTACAGTTGGAACTAAATAAATCATCGAGAAGAAAAGTTATTTAAACGAGGACAAATGGTCGTTTGGGAACAGTTCTCTATGCTGTAGGCGAAAAAAATGTCGGATTTGCCAAAATAACTGCTATAATATTTGATGTCATATAAAAATTCTAATTCTTTCTTAACTCCAAAGATATAAATAGAATATATTTTACTGTCGTCCCACAACTCACGATTGTAATGCAGAACGTCGGTTAATTACTAAATATTCATCCTTATTACTAAAATTTTTCCTTACATCTGAATATTAAAATAATCTGAAATGATTTACCAAAAGTCTCGACAATATTTCATTTTTACCTGATACTATTATCTATTTTCATATTTTTACCATTCTAACATTTGTATTTTACAGTATCACATCTATTATATAGTGTTTCAAAGTTCTTATTCTATCATAATAGTTTAAAAAAATGCTTCAAATTCCTTTATATTGTAGATGGTATTAGTGCACAGCCACTTTTAAAAACAGTTTTATTGACCCATCTCTAATTTCTATAAGGATCTTACTGTATAATTTTAAAAAAAGGCTTTGCTACATACGGAGATAGTGTTCTCAAACCAGTTTAAATTACTGTAGAATAGAACTCCCAGATCTTTTACAGAATCGATATAAGTTATGCTTTATATTATTCGATCTGTCTGTTCTTATCGTGCGGTGCAAATATAAGCTTACCAATCTCGTTTCCAATTATGTAACTTTTCCTCCACTTTTCCCCCTTTCACTGCATCAACAAAAAATGAATCCCAATATTTCACAGTGTTCTGCATATTCTTCCTATAAGACTCTTCCATACACTGCTTTCCTTACTTATTAAATCGAGAATATCTAAATTTCCAACTTTACATGTTTACTTATTGTCCAACAACATTCTATAGCAACACAACACTAATTTTATTCATTTCTGGATTTCCAAACATAAAAACTTCACTTACGTAAGAACCTGTCTCTCATACACCAACAGTAGTAAGAAAGTTCTTTCTGTGTACTCAGAGATGTCACTATTTGAAGAGAATCTCATGTTGTCGTTTTAGATGCTCTAGTTTCGTTTTTTTTTTTTTTTTACCGCTTTACGCCTTGTCGACGGCTAAGGTCATTAGAGGCGGGATGGGACTGGTGACAAGGAACGGGAAGGAATTTGGCCATGGCCTTTTTGAAGGAAGCATCGCAGCATTCGCCTGAAGTTATTTGGGGAAACCATGGAAAACCCAAATCTGGATGCCCGGACGGAGATTCGAACCGGCGTCTTCCCGAATGCGAGGCCAGAGCGTTAAACACTTACCCACCACGCTCGGTATTCAAAGGTCAGTAGCAATCCTGATTCCGAAATAACAAAATGTCATACGTCTTTTATTACATTTCTTCCTGCACTGAAAAAAAGGAAGCTCACGAGGGCGAGGTGAAAAAGAAATGAAACTTCAAGTTAGAGAGGATATGTGATGTTATTTCAGTTATTACAGAATCTAGTCAAATTTAAGAAAAAAAAATACCCTTGGCATTATGAGCCCACTTGTCAGTATAACGCCGCACCCCCTCCGACCTGTAAGCATGCTCTCAGTCGGTTGTAAATGACGTCATACAGCAGTTGTATTCTCTCCGGAGTCAAGCTAGCCTGCAACTGTTGAACCTGGTCCTTAATATCCTGGATGCTGGCACTGGGACGGAGTTGAGGTCCGAGTTAGTCCCACACATTTTCTATCGGGGATGGATCTGGGAATCTTGCTAACGTCGGGAGTAACGCAACATCACGCAGACAGTTCATAGAAAGACGTGCTGTGTGTGGACGAGCGTTGTCCTTTGAAAGATGGCATTACGATACTGTGGCATGAGGTGTATTTTTTTTCGCTGCCTCAGCGGCATTATGTAGCCCCGCTACTGTCTGTAACTCTATCTACTGGATCATATAGGTTGGTTTTGGGATCATTAATATACTCACTAGGGAAAAACCCGACTTTGGCCATTATATAACGGCCTATGAGGGAAACCCTTGCTTATTGTTATCGCCTGGTGGGGATGAGCGTAGATAACAACTGCGTGAGCAGTTGTACGACCATCCCTAGTTGATTTTCTTAAGGCTGGCATTGACAACGGTGGTTGTGTTGATGCTCATCGTGTCTGGTCAGGTGGTTATGATTGGTCAGGTGGCCGTGGGTGGTCTTATCCTATGTCGATCTTGGTGGCGTCGTGATCTTCTCTGTGCTGGTGTGGGGGCGGCTCCTGTTGACGGCCACTTGTAGCTTCCTGCTCAGTGGTCAGCCCCCGTAGCTGGCCGCGTGGTCCGCGGCGCAGTTAGCGCAATTTGGTGTCGCGTCGCGCGGTCTGATGCACACCAGCATGCTGTGGTTTTCCCCGCAGCGAACGCACAGAACTTGGTTCCGGCAATACTTCGATCGATGCCAGAATCGCTGGCACCTGAAGCATTGGTCGACAGTTGACAATGATGATTTCTTCCTGCGGAGATTCTTCTTGGTGTTCCTGCCATTTTGTTTCTTGAGTTGGATATTGGCTGCCTCAACAGTCTCGATTTCCGTTGGCATTGACTACTTGGGTTCCTGGGGTGGAGGGAGGCTTTCATCTCTGGTGACCTCCGCTCCTCGGTTGGTTGCTTCCTCTGGTGGAGCAGTTTTTGGGATGCTATATGTTGTTGGAAGCCCTGCGCCTCCGTACTGGACGAAATGGAATTGAAGTGTAAGATACGAGGACGTACCGCTTTGACGTCTGATTTCCCTCAATTACTAACAGCCGTGATATGAAGCCATATCCGATGGCTCCCCCCACAATGAGGCCACTAGTAAAATTGCTGTGCCTCTTGGAAACATTTTAAGAATGGGACCTCTCTGCAGGTCACCGTAGTTGCCAACGATGGTCATCATAGGTAGTGCAGTACCGCGATACATCACGCCATTCATTTTATTCAGTGATTTATTCAGCGTTTATTCCTTTCTATAGGTTACTAACAGATCCCAAACTTATTTTATAAAAGTTTCTTAAATCTATGGACTTTTTCCTTGTTACAATTTTATTTTTAGAATAGACAGATTTTTCGAAGTAACACAATTCAATGTAGAGGAATTACGTTTTGAACACTGAGGACAAAGCGACAGCGGAACCTCTGCGGTCGCTAGACTAGCTAGCTGCGCGAGACAGTCTCCTCTTAATAAGCCTCAGGGCCGCCTAATAAATGTGTCCCATAAAAACACAAAGCCTGGGGAGCCACCCCAGCCTCACAGATGGATTTATGAGCGTAACCCGAGAAACAAAACCACGGTCTTCTGCACCGCACTAGCGTGTCCGCATACAAAACTGAAATTCAGAACGGCTACAAACTGGGCTCAATTCTCGTTAACTGGTTTCAGCAGAGCCTCAATGCTGAACGTCACGTTACAAAGAGGTTTCTGTAACCAGTTTAGGGGGGGCGCCCATTAATTACGTGAGGTGTTTTTCAAGAATACGGACCCTCCCCCCCTCTGGTGAGACTTCGTGAGATTTAGTCAGAAACCCCCCCCCCCCTTGTAAAATGACGTGAGATATTGACGGAGGCACCCCGCCCCCTACGAATGGACCAACAACTTTTTGAGAACTTTTTTTTTAGGTTTAATGCTCGCAAGGGTGGTTGTACCCCCCTACTGTCGGTTTATTCCCCCCTAAAATCGACTTTCGTGTCATTTGTAGACTTTTTTTTCTTTTCCTTTAGCTCTGCCATTCTACAAGAATTTCCAAACCTCACGTGGGATTTCCGTTGACCTCCCCTCCCCCTTGGTGAGGTTTCGTGAGATTTCGCCGGTCCCTCCCCCCCCCCTTATTTCACCTCACATAATTAATGGACACCCTCTTGGGTAGAAACCTACGCTGGACTACGTCGTTCCGAGCCAAGCCACGTAGCTTTTCATTATATCATTTGTCACAGTGAAAATAAAGTACAGAACACACAACAGCCCTATTTATTTCCGTCGTTGAATTATCTCAGTATGTAATTTACGACAGTCTGACAAAAGAAAACAGTATAAAATTTCTTCTGGTAACATTAAGGATAGTACCTACGTGTCACACGGGGGGGGGGGGGGGAGGGGGGGAGTGGGTGAGGGGGGGGAGGGGGGGGAGTGGAGGGGGGGGTTAGAGGCAAAATTCACGTCAGGCTACAGCGGAGGGGCGTTTCACAGGAGGCTAAAATGGAGCTACCTTACCGTCTATTTAAATAATTAAGTTAGTGTAAAATGAGGAATTGATTTATTGTGAAATTATTTGGTTAAGGTGTCGTAATTTGGTTTGTGTGTTACGTGAAACTGCTTAGAATGAACGTTTGAAATTTAGTATGAGTTCTGAATTGAATGTTATAATTATGATTTTAATTAAATGACATTACTGTAATATGTTATGTTGTACCAACGATCGTATTTGAGCGAGTTTTGGATGTATTGGAACTATCTGTTTTGTTCATTGCAGAATCAAAAGCTAGCACATTTTCTTTTTATAACTTAATTCGATATTATTTACATTTTTAGCAAGAATTATTAAGAATGTAAGTATATTTTAAATGTTTGTAATAGAGACCGATTTTTAAATTATTGTATGTTTTTCTGGAGGCGGATGGTGCCGCTTTTTTATGTCCAGAATTTTTTATGTGATTTATAAAACGTTACTCAACAGAGTCGCTCGGAATATTGCCAGTAGAAAGATGTCAAAAAGTTGTAACCTATTGTGTCGTGGTAATCTTCGGTAAAGAGTCTGATGTTCATTTTCAAAATGTTTCTTCAAATAAAAGTAAACTGCAGCTTATACTTTCCCTTTTAAGCTAATCTTTTAACAACATGTAACATTGCGGTGGTTTATTTAGGGCTTTGTTTGGGCGTTCTGGACCATATTGGGCCCTTTTAGAGTGTGGCACAATTGTTTTAGAAGCGCGTGGGGAAAAAGTTGCTTCATCGGTGTTTAGTGGACGTCGGGCGCAGTAGCTTCATATTGAGATGTTATAATTAGGGTGCGAGCTGGGAGAAGGGGGCCGAACAAGTGTGGCAGCATATGTTTCGTCCACAGGAAAAGAAAAGTTGTGCAAGAAATCTTTCAACTGGAGTGAACCATTATTAGTTTTTTGTGGTTTGGTAATTGAATTCTGATCAACGTTTATGGGGAAGTAAGTTATTTGGCAAGGTGTTGGTTAAGAGTCGTAAGTCCCTGAGAAGGTTTGGTAAGGGCTCAGAATAATTGTCTGCAGACCCACAGATTAAATTCAGTGTTTTGATTTTGAAAGGGCGGTGACTGTTTAAAATGTTGTGAAGAGCCGTACAAAACTCCGAACTAGAGAAGATTCAGCCAAACGATTGTTAGTATTAAATTTGTGTATGCTTCACGAACAGAAAAATAGATTTGCACGGATAAGTTTTGTTTCAGTTGAGTTGATATGTCAAGTTGCACAGTAGACTGACATAGTGTCCAGGATAATATGTAGCTGAACGAGAGTGAAGGTAAAAATAAATTTGAAGGGAACAATGATGTGAAAACGCTCCCGTAACTTACAGCTAAGAATTTTTCGGACCTTACTGTTGGAACTGTAAATGACAGGAAATTTTAAATGTTGGAACTTTGTTGCAGCGGGTATCTTCTGACAATTTATCTTTAAATTTACATATCGATCGGTGGCGTGATTGAAGGAAAAGATAATTTAAAATAAAATCTTAGTCTATTATAAATTATTTGTTGTTTTTTGTCATTAGTTAAAGAAACCTTTTTTTTATTTCTGTGCTGATAAATCAGAATTACAGGAGGCTGAAGTTCTCTCTAGTTTAGTTAACACCGCCACCGACCCCATAATTTAAGATAAGTTGCTCTCTGTAATACACCACTGTCTGTAGACATTTGAAAGCGTCTTGCAGATTTGGGAGACTGGGCTGTTGCAGTCTTTGTAATAGTAATAATCTTATAAACAGTTGAGAAAGTTGATCACTGTGGTGGGGGATTCACTCCCACTTGGCCACCCATTCAATATGCTTTAATGTCTACTCATGTCAGGATGAGTTAAACTAATAATATACAGAGTAACACTATACCGTGTGTTAAATTTTATACATAATGCTACAAATCAATTTGTCTGGCGTTAAGTGTAGCATAGTAGAAGAAAATATGTTGCAAATCACGCTTTGCGAAACTTTTGTACTCAAAAGTGACGAAGCGTCTTCTGAACAACCGAAATGGTTCCATACAGATTTCGTGTTATCAACTGATTGTGTGAAGCGTTGGGAACTAAGTTGTGCAAGACAATTGATCATGTATTCCACTTTACAAATGTAGGCTTTAGCTAGGTTATTGTAAGTTCCCAGTGTATTATACTGAGTAGTAGATAAAATGAAAGAGACAAATAACTTCGAACAGTTTCTATTTATCTCTAGTTTAAAACATTAATTTTCAAGGCAGTTGAGCAAATAGCTGAAGTATTTTTATTAATGTGATTGGCTAAACAAAATATACCTGTCATCTTTCATGTGTGTAGGTTTTTTCTAGATTTCTGAACATACGTTTTCCATAATAAATGATCCATCTAGATAGAGCCCGAATAATGTATTAGTACATTTCAATATACCACATTTATTTATTAAACAAATTATTAACGATATTAGTTGAATTTAGACAACTTTTAAAACTGAATCAGATACAATTTTCAGTATAGGATCAATCTTACAAGCTTTTAATATGTGAGTTGTTTCTGAAGCCAACGTCTCTCTGCGTACTTGGTTTATCTCGAGCAGTAGCGTTGTGTCTTCTCTTTGGTCTCAGGTAGAGGCCTTCGTTAATGCATTAGCAAAGACAAACAACGTTTAATTAAGCGGGATGTTCTTTCTCTATTTGACGTACACAGCACGGTTCAGCCAAAAAGGGATAACTTTGCTTTGCTGTCTGCCAACATGCCATTTCTCCGCATTCAGAGTTTACCTTCAGTGGCAGAATGATATTATGTAGACCGCACACAGCAAAAACATTTGAAGTACGACGTATTCTTGGAAAGTGTACGGAGAAATGTCAAGCTGGTACATTCAACTCAAGTTTCTCCACAAACCTCCAAGTCTGCAGAATGAAGATTAAATTAAAAGCCAAATATATGAAATAACAACTTCACATGTAACATTTTGCTGCATAATTCGTTAATCTTCATAGCACGGTAATTTCTCTCGTAAGCGTTATAAAACATACACTGGCGGAGATTAAAAGCGCAACACGCAGTTGGAGTTGTGATAAATGAATGAACTTTGGCCCCAAGTGTACCGTTATGAAGAGTATTAAAAATTGAAAGTTTTACATGTAATTATATGATAATTACGGGGCTATTTATTATGCAAAATTGTTATGTTTTTGAGTGCATAAGTGGAGAACAGTGTGGAATAACATGACTTTTTTGTCCGTAAGTTCCTGTTGACCAAGTATGTCAAGGCCAAGAGTTACTAGTCTCTACACCCAAACATCTAATTGTGAGAGATCGGAGGATTGGCGTGTTTGAAATGGATGCATCATATCGTGAAATCTCCCTATGGATTGGCCGTAGTGCAATGTTAGTATACAGACTTGTTACACAATGGATGAAAGAAGGTTCTAGTCCTCCTAGACCAGGCTTAAGACACGTTCCCACGATCCCTTGTAACGAATGCGAGACGGGACGGGACGGGACGAATACTCGACCACACGCCATGGGAACAGGGCCGCCTCTGCTAGCGGAGAGGAGACGCAGCTACCCACTCTGAGTCGGTAAACATCACAGGCGTGTGTAGCAGTGCGCTGTTGCCACGCATCCCTTCTGTTGCTGTAAAGTGCTCTGTGCCAAACGACAAACGTGGTGCGGAGGTGGCGGCGAGGTAAGCTAGGACTAACCTGCGGCCCGCGGTCGTCGCTACACTTCGGCTAATGAAGTCCCGTACCGTCTCGCCTTCGTTACAAGGGATCGTGGGAACGCGCCTTTAGGTCCATACAGCACAATAGCACGTGAAGACCGCCAAATTGTCTGGGTAGTTGTTGCTGGCACAGGGGTAACTGCAGGCCAGATCCAAGCAGCGATTACAGAGTCAGCGTGCGGACGATTGTAAACCAGTTGCTTGAAGCTGGGTTACACTCTCTGACTCCTGCGCTATGAGTTTCGTTAAGCTGATTTCATTGCCAGCATAATCTCATCTGCAGTAATGTAAAACGCAAATGGACACGTGAATGGCGTACATTTGTGTTTAGAGACGAGTCTCGATTCTGTCTGTGGCAAGGTGATAGTCAACAACATGTACGCAGCCATTGTGGAGAAACGGCTTACCCTGCTGTTGTTTCAAAACGTCATACAGGTCCAGCCACTGGTGTCATAGTTTGTGGGCAATCAGTTTCGACAGCAGGACTCAGTTGGTTGTTATTGAAAGCACCTTACTGTGATACCCATCCAAATCGCACCTTCCAACAGAATAATGTCCGTCCTCATGCTGTGGCCATCACAACACAAACCTTGCAAGGAGTTACGATCACAATTTGGGCCGCACGGTCCCCAGATTTGTCCCCAACAGAGCATGCCTCAGATGCCAGGAGTAGACACGTGGTCACCCAGCAAAAACTGTGCAGCAACTGACTGCACAAGACAAGGAGGCGTAGAGGGTCATATCCGAAGAAGACATATTGATTCAATGCCGGCAAGGATCCACGAATGTATTGATGCTCAACGTGGGTGTACTTCGTACTTACAACTGTATGTAAAGGTAATAAACTTAGGTTGATCCATTTCAATTTATCATTACTCCTGTCTATTACCCTGGATATATCAAAAAAGTATCCTACAATTCCAGCACTCCTATCTGGGTGTTGCACTTTTAGTTTCCGCCAGTGTATGTTCACAAGCTTCTACAAACAAATGCTGATGTAAAAGTGCGTGGGTATTTCAATCGAAAAGTTCCGTTCCGCTTTCAAGTTTAAAGATTTGCTTATCTAAAAATGAAAAAAGCAAAGCTATTTTGGTTTAAGGCGAAACCATAATATGACCCGAGGACCCTTCGACCTCACCACTGAGCGACGAGAATAGTCACTACTAAAAAGGAGAGTGCGAAAACAGGTACCTATAACATAAGTCTCGTCAGCGTAAACAAAGCTTTTCATCTCTTAATCTCTTAAGGTTAAAGTTTTGTTAAGGTTTATTTATTAATCGAGGGGCTAGTTCTAGTTCAGCACTTGCTTTTAAAATTATGTTGGTTTTATAATAGTCGAAGGTATTACAGCAAGTGTTGATGTGAATACGTCATTCCTTAGCCAACTGGCCTGCGAAATAACAGCTATTACGAGGGTGGCCCAGAAAAGTATTGCACCACATTTTTTCCTTCAACAATTGTTTATTGAACACAATGAAACTTATACACAAGAGACTATGATGTTTCTTCTACACTCCCTATTTTTCCATGTAATGTCCTTCCCGTTATACGGTCTTCCTCCAGCGAGACACAAGAGCGTGTATGCCCTGGCGGTACCACACCTTGTTCTGTTCACGAAGCCATTTCTTCACTGTGTGAATCACCTCTTCGTCGTTCTCAAAATGTCTCCCACGAATGGTATTCTTCAATGGCCCAAACAAGTGAAAGTCTGAGGGAGCTAGGTCAGGGCTATAGGGTGGGTGGGGTAACACTGTCAAACCATGTTTGGTGATGTGTTCCAACGTCTTCAGATTTGTGTTAGGGCGTGTGTTATCATGTTGAAGAAAACAATCACCAAGGTTGTTATGGCGTCCAAGTCGCTGGAAGCTTTTCTTGAGTTTAGTTAATGTGTTCTCATATGCCTCAGAATTAATGGTGGTGCCTCCCGGCATCACACTAATGAATATGACACCATCACAGTCCCAAAACACAGTGATCACGGCCTTACCAGCGGAAGCAGTTGCTTTTAATTTTTTCTTCTGTGGAGAGTCAGGATTGCGCCATTCCATCAATTCCCGTTTTGTTCCGGGCTCAAAATGGTGAACCCAGGTTTCATTACCTGTCACAATGCGGGACAAGGCTTCCCTTCAGCTTCAAAACGTTGCAGCAACTCAGAACAAAATTTTTTTTCTGAGAGATTTGTGTTCTTCGTAAGACGGCGCGGAACCCACGATGAACCCACGGTGAACACTTTTGTTTGCGTAACCATGAGCACTGACGATTACACACACACTTCCTTTGCTGATTGACAGCTCCCGCGCCAACTGCCGAGTCGTTATGCGTCGGTTCTCGAGAATGAGCACATCAGCACGCTGCATCTTGTCAGGTGTTACAGCCCAGGGTGGCCTTCCCGACCACTGGAAATCTTGAAGCTCTGCAGAACCGCTTTCACGTGGCCTCACCCTCTTTGCCCACTAACGGTACTTCTGTAGACTGCTGATGCGCCATAAACTGCACATAAACGTTTGTAAATGTCTCCAACCGTTTCTTGATCCGCAATGAGAAATTCAATAACGACACGTTGCTTATAACGTACATCACTCACAGAACCATTGCTAGAAATACGCTATCTGTCGGAATAAACGGAAACTTTGATGCGCACTCTGAAAAGTTCAAATAATTCATATCTGAAGTTTCGTAGTCGTACCATTGTTGGGGGCTGAAGAAAAAATAATGTGGTGCATTATTTTCTGGCCCACCCTCGTATTTATAAGTTAACATTGTGTTTACACATACTAGAAAAACTACTGTTCAGTACTTGACTGCTTCAAGATGACTTTCAAAGGACGTTTACGAAAATAAAGAAGAACTGGTTGTGGGATCACCGTGTTCTAGGCAGACCACGCCCATCTGAAGAAGTGTTTCTGGAATAACTCCGTATAATGCACGTTGTGCTCTCCTCGAGCTTGTGGCTGTCTTGCTCGACTGACACCTCTCCGCATTTCAAAAGGGATTTGATGAATTCTAGTTCCTTCCTCTCGGTCTGATCGGATTTTTTTTTACTGAAAACTTCTTTAGGCCCACGATTTTTTGATGGGGGTAAATCTTCGAGTACGTGATTTCTTATCACCCACATGTTATGACGTGTTACGCGAATGATATGGCGTTGGACGGATTTTGAATGGGTAAAACCTTAAATTCCTTGTGATCTGATGTCTTGAGATGACAAGGCGACACAATGCAGTTTCCATAAATTCAAATTAATGGTGTTCAGCATATTAAAATTTATTTCGTAGTCCAACGCTGCAAAACACAACTGTAAATCTTTCTCAATACACATGTTTCAAAATATTGTGTATTGAAAGTTGTACGACCTATAAGGACGAGTTATACATGAAAAGATGTATAAACTCACCAAGTTTAAAAGCTCGCTTTGTGTCTGACGTGCACGCTAGATGGCAGCAGTGGACAAGATGATTGTATGAAAATACGAAAAAAGCTGCCCTTTTTATGGCTTTGCGCCTTGTTGACGTCGAGGTCATTAAAGCGAGATGGGACTGGGGACAAGGAACGGGAAGGTGTTCGGCCATGGCCTTTTGAAGGAAGCATCCCGGCATTCGCCGCGACCGGAGAGAGAACTTTCGGAAGTTAGTGCCTTAACCGCTGAGCTACCAGACCGCTTTGTTTTGAGGTGTACGTGTGCTAAGTACTATCAAAATCTGATAAAAATGTGGAATTTGCATAAAGGTTTTTCCCATCCGAAAAGCGTCTAACACGCATATCATACGCGCAACAGGTGGCATGTCGGTGACGTGACGTCACAACCCACAGATTTACTCCCGTCCAAACGTCGCGTAACGTGCCTATAAAGTTTTCGCTTCAAAAATGCTATCGAACGCCTGGACAGGACTGGATTACCGTTTAGACGTATACTGGTTGTCTAAGGGCGCACATATTGAACATTCACAGTATGTACCTGAAACTTGGTGGGTTTATGTACCTTTCCGTGTATCACTCGCCTAAGGGAGTCCTATATTTTTCAACATTTTTTTTTTTACAACTGCTTTACGTCTCTCAACAGCGAGGTCTTTAGAGACGGGAAAGGATGGGGGCAAGGAATGGGAAGGAATTCGGCCATGGCCTTTTTAAGGAAGCATCCCGGCATTTGCCTGGATTGATTTGTGAAACCATGGAAAACCCAAATCGGGATGCACAGACAGGGTTTTGAACCGCGGCCGTCCTCCCGAATACGAGGCCAGAACGCTATCCGTTACACCACCACGCTCGGTTTTTCAATACATACAAAGTATTTTGAAATTCGAAGCATGATTTTGGTTACCCCTGTATTTACTTGGAGCAGGCATGTTGCTGTAGCAAGTTGCGCAGTGTCTGGCAGGTGGCTGGCTGCTGCACTAATAATACCTCTGGCGCCCTCGCGAGAGTGCCCTAGCAGACAGCGGGGCGCCCAGGGTAGCGGGCGAGACCGACACAAAAAGCACCAAACAAGAGCGGGCGGGGCGGAGCGACCAGACACAAATAGAGGACACTCCACAGCCGGGGGTTATCTGCCCCCGGCGCCGCTCAAATAAAGACGTTATCTCTCGAAACAAAAAGCGCGCCGCACTCGCCTCGCATCTTAATAACGCGATGAAAGGCTCTGTCGCCTCGCCCTGTGACAATC
Organism: Vandiemenella viatica; assembly: GCA_031002005.1. Classification (NCBI taxonomy): domain Eukaryota; kingdom Metazoa; phylum Arthropoda; class Insecta; order Orthoptera; family Morabidae; genus Vandiemenella; species Vandiemenella viatica. The sequence goes on along the minus strand of CM061920.1, from coordinate 29,799,860 downwards.
GGGCACTTCGAAAGCGCGCGTGTCACAGACGGGCAGAAACGTGCTGACCTGCACCTTGCAAGGACGCGGGTTCGATTCTCGTCCTGCCCTCCAGATTTCGGTTTCTCCACGCGAATTACGGGGTAGTTCATTAAAGATTGTCGTTAAAAGGTTTAATGTTGCGAAATATATCAACTTTCTCCCCGTTGTGTTGTGATAGTACTTATCTCAATAACGGATAAATAGGAATTCACAAATTGAAGCACTTTATCGATGTCTGAAGTCAACACGTAGAGATCCGAAGCGCGGAAAGAGAGCTGTAAAGTGTATTGAAGTCGATGGTGAGATTTTCGAACATTTAATTTAAACTGTTGTAAAAAATACATGTATTTTTGTATGAATAAAGTATCTCAATAAGTTGTTTGTGTGCTCTCGAACATTTTATGGGATTTGTTTTATGCATACTATTCCTGCACCTGTATCTCAAAAGCGAATGGAAATAAGACACATGTTTTTACTCGATATTGTTCATACTACCACCTGCTTGAATATTTACCATTTCTCCTGAATCACCCTGATCACTGAGAAACTGATGTTATTTATTTATGTTCTGTTTTTGGCCCACTGTTGAAACAGTATAGCCCTTCGGCTTACTTAATTCAAACCCAAAATTATGTAAAATCATATTTAAAATAGTTTCGAATAACTTAATAACTACTGGTTTAACTATCTCACAATTTCACAGAAACTAATTTCAGTGAAACTTGAAGCGGTTACTTCAGATATAGTAGTTATCCTATAAATTACTTCTGTCGTCAAAACATCATTAATACAAAGCATACAGATATGAATAAGGTCTCAATGGATAGGATTTTTTACTCACTTCGGACGTAATATATTGAGTTTACATTAAAGCACATTCTTTATTTAAAATTTTGGTTAAAAGTGCTTCCATGTGTGACCATGGCGGAGATTACCTCACCACAACATCTACACGTGTTAGAAGCAACCCGCCGCGCTCATCGATCGCTTTAGCAGTGTCAGGTTCAGGGGTTATCAGAGGCCGATATTATTTACTTCCCATTTAAACAATATTTTTGTATCAGTTACCGAAAATGAAAAACTAAAAAATCAAGACGATTGCATTCTGACATCTAATATTGTATAAAAAGAGTGTAATGGTCCAGCTTACATATGGATGAACAGAACCATTATGTGTAATACAGTTTGCGTGTGATGATGGATGATAACGGGGAAGACAAATGTGCAGAAATAATATGGATTATGCACCCGCTAGCTTTTAGGTAGGGCAGTCTGCGGAGGGGCATTGCTGCGCGTCAGAAATGCCAACAAAGCAACTCCAGGGGAAGACGTTGGTAACCTTGGGCGGAAGTCCCTCAAACATTCAGAGCATCCCTCCATCAGGTTCTGGCGGCCAATGGCAGAATCCAAAAACTGCGCAAAGCAAGTCAATTGGTTATGAATTTGGAAGCGGAAATGCTGGGAGCATAGAGGAAGAAGGGGACGAGACAGCCAAGATAAACAATTCTGCTCTGGAGCGCGAAACTGGCTAGACGCATTTTCTACTGGCTGCCAAGAAGGAATGTTAAATGCTTTTCTGTTGCCTGCATACATCATGAGTCAGATTAAGCAGCAGCTGACGGATTAATCTTGGTTCTACCTGTGCTTAGTAATCGTACATGCGTTTACCGTATCCATTTGCTCACCTGTGTAGGCGATGAGACAAGACGGGGATGAGATAAGTATCTCGATTTATATTTTTTTTATTTTTTTTTTTTACTTTTGGTTTTACGACTCGTCGACGTCGAGGTCATTAGAGGCGGGATGGGACCGGGGACAAGTAACTGGAAGGAATTCGGCCATGGCATTTTGAAGGAAGCATGCCGGCATTCGCCTGGAGTGATTTGGGGAAACCTTGGAAAACCCAAATCTGGATGCCTGAACGGAGATTCGAATCGGCGTCCTCCCGAATGCGAGGCCAGAGCGTTAACCGCTCACCCACCACGCTCCGTAAGCATCTCGAGTCTAGTACCTGACGCACTTGTGGCCACTTTCTGCGTTCAACAAGAAACGGTAAAACACACCGTTCTACTGTTCAACGAACTATCACGAACAATGACGTTCTACATTTAAAAATTTGTTAATTGTATAAGATAGATAAATACTTGAACATTTACCTTTGTGAACCTTTCGTAGCTAGTTTTGTTACCATTGTTTGTACCAATAGATAAAAACAATTTTTTGTCAAATTGGATTAAATCCCCATGTATAAGAAAAGAATGAGATATTGAGGGGCCTCTCTATGAACTTTTGCCCCGGGGCCTCCAAGTTTATTGTTACGGCCCTGTTTTCTCGAGCAATACGGAAACCATAACACGCCCTTAAAGATAATTTAATTGCTTTACACAAAAATTCAAACACAATTAGTGCTTTGATATTGCGTGATCAGCTAGCCGGCATAATAATATTTGATTTCATACGGTTTTTAGGTAAAAATAATAACGCATGAATGGAAAATTGTAATTTTAATAGAACATAACATTTTACATCATGTTTCAGCATAGGGTAGTGAATGGGCTAAGTACATTTCATGGAATTTTAAAGGAAAAGCCGTCACTCTGATTACGATCATTTTGAGCAATTGTAAATAATCTTGATGTGATAGCGAGGTAAATTTGTGTCTATAATCTTTTCATTGTTTGTTTGACATATCACCTTATAATATGAAGATTAAATGGTGCTTGTTACCTTACCAGATCTTCCATTTCTGGATCCCGTGAAGTTAAATTGAAATTAGATGCATTAAAATGAAATAAGAATTAATTATTATAAGAGTTTCAGTAAACAAAAATAAAAGACTGTTTCAAGGGATAATGTAAATAACTTCGTATTAATAAACTCTCTTGGCCATTTTGTGTTTGAATGTCGCTGCATAGTTAATTTCAGCAATCCAATCTCATTCTTTTTTTGAGGCGGGAGTACTAGTTCTGATCTATTTCTCTCAGTAAGCGTCTGGAGGTCGGCGTGTCTAGACGTGTTTACTACGCGTTGCTAGAATCCAGCCAACTGATTGGCTAATAGTCGTTTCGCGTGATAGTTTAGTCCGCCAACTCATCGGTCTTTGTCTGGGACGAAAAAAGAAAGAAAAACTCCTCGCACGCTATGCTGGTTAAGTACAGTATATTTTTCTAAGCGCGAAGCAAATAGTGTCAGCACGCAAATCTCGTTATAAAAGGCTTCGGAAACGGAGGATGCGAACCCGGACTGGAGAATATAATTTCACAAATTTTTGTCTTGAATTCTTTAACTGTTCCATGTAAATTGTTCATAACCTCCCTTGTTGACTTATTCCAGTTCATTACATCCTTTAAAAAAAAAAATCATCCCACTCCCTTATGCCTGAAATCTAGAGCCAGATTGTAGTCACGGCCATCTTTTCCATCCGATTCACTACTCCTAATTCTTCCGCGAAAATCTTTCCAAGCTTCATCAGCAATATACTTCTTGAAGACTACCAGCACTGATGTGTGAGTAGAGACTTTCCCGGCGTGCCGAAGCCATAAAATTCTCTCTGGTGTCCAGCCGGATGGTGTTGTATAGGCGGTGACAGTTAGCTTGTAACAGCTAGATGGGACCTGAAACCTGATGATGACAGCAGAGCTAGCAGTCGAAACGTCGTGTTTATACAACAATATCCAGCTGGACACCCAAGACGATTTTATTACTACCAGCACTTTCTTCACCCTGTCTACCAATGAAACCCAGTCGAGTTCCTTTGTCATATCAGTTACTGATCATGTTGTGCGAAAAAATTCTACAGTCAACTCTCCAGAGAACGTTATTGTCGTTCACTTCGGTGGGATATCTCCAGTTAAGAATAGATTTGATTACGATCTCCTTTGTGGATACTTTAATTGCTATCTATAGCATTTGAAGCAGCTACAAATTACAGAGATGAGACTAAAGATGGTAGCATCTAATCTCCTCTAGTGCACGTTGATAGTGGGGCGGCCACCTTTATACTATTCCTTGCGCATCTTCAGTGTGCTGCCACCTGTGGGGACATCTGGCACATTATTTCAAACAGGTACCAACTTGCAGAACACTGGAGTGCACTTTAGATTTTATATTAAACTTTTAAGTTTTTCATTTGCCTCTCCCTCGTATCTGACGCTGGGTTTAAAGAATGACATGCCCCTGATTTTATTGCAATTTTTGCTAATATATCCACTAATTCGTTTCCTGTTTGGTCAGTGTGAATTAAAAGCCAGATCAGTTGCACCTGTTTATGGAAGCGGTGTAGGCGCTTTAACAGGTCTATGATTTTGTAACCATTGTAATTTTACTAAGTTGACGGTTATCCTGTGACTGTACAGAAGCAATGGCAGAATAGTTGTAAAAAGAATCAATACTTGGTGTTCGGGTAGTGTTTCAGATGTTGCTTTGCTAATGTTCAATCGAATATTAATTTTCTCTTAGTCCCCGAGAGAGAAGTTGTGATGATACATACCTCATATTAAAGTCAGTCCCAACCATCCAAGCTTTGAAAATCCCATTAAAATTCCTTCAGTAGTTAATATATTGTGCCACGTTATAATTAAAATGTTAGTTGCTTAGAACAGGTTTTAATTTCCTGCTTCGCGACAAGGTGACTTTAACTCCAAGCGAAATTCCTGAGACTTCAACCTTTCACACTGTGAAACCTTCATATAATCTGTTTAATACTTATTGAAGTCGCAGTGAGAAAAAAAAACAAAAAAATACTGAGAACAATGTTTTGCCTTTAGGAACTCACAAATCTATTATTACTATCATTTTTTTTTTAAAAAAAGGGATCTTTGGTATCCATATAACTACATCACATTTTTAAGATATGTCTGGTAACATTTCTTCACTAACTGTCTTACAGGTGTTCGAATAATTTCATGTGTTCTTTTGTAAGAAGATTAATAATAATGACACGGTACTATTTTGGCTGCACTTCTACATCAATATACAATTGATGTTACTGTCCTTAGAACAATAGGTTCCGCTAAATATCTAGTGGTAACAATTCTTAATTATTTCTTCGGGGAATGAGTATATCGAGATGGTAACTGGAAAAGGAAATCGTATGCTCCGATTTCTAGGTCGTAATTTAGAACAGTGCGCAGTGGAAGTTAAATCGATTGCACACAAGTCACTACTGCGTCCTCACTTAGAATACTGTTTTTCTGTATGTGGTCCCCATCAAAAGGGGTTAATGGAGACACTGTAAAAGGTCCAAAGAAGAGCCGCCCGATTTGTGACGGGTATATATAGTTGGAGGGAATGCGTAAGTGCGATGTTGAAGGAGTTAGATTGAGAAGACCTGGAACACCGAAGGCGTTGCTCTCGGCAGAAGTTGACTGAAAAATTCAGGACTGGCCAATTTCGGATGACGGCAAACACATATTAGTACCAGCTACATTCATATCTAGGAACGACCGTGGAAATAAAATAAGAGAAATCAGGGTCAGAACCGATTCATTTCTACTTTTTTTTTTTTTTTTTTTTTTTCCACGAGCGATTAGGGAGTGAAACAGGAAAGAGTTGTCGAGCGAGAGAGCTTAGATTCCGATAGTAGTAGGTATCTATAAACCTCTCCGGCCATCCTGATCAGGGCTTTCAGCGGTTTTCCCAGATCACTCCAGGCGAATGCCGGAATGGTTCCTAAAAATAGCCAATGGGCACCTCCTGCCATATCCCGTATATCCATTCCTATGAAAAAATGGTTACACATTAGGATTGGTGTAATGCACCCTCCGCTACCCACTTTTAGTGAATCGCGGAGTAACAATAATAGTAATAATAATTGATAGTAATATTAATTAAGGAATTCCTCACGCTGGTTGCTGAGCGACTCTGTCAGCTTAGTATGTGATCCCGCTGATTAGACAGAGCTACCAACTTCAGAATGTGTTTGTTTCAATAAGATCTAAATTTTAACATAACTAACATTTGCCCGTTGATTCGCCCTCGCATAGAAGGATTTGGAATAACGCATTTATAGTTTTTTTTTTAATTGTAATTATCCTGGAGAAGGAAGAAACCTAAATGCCACGTAAGAAAATTCGTTTTTTTTAGCCACTTTCTTATTTCCGGTGTTCCTACAGCTGTCAGAAAGTACTGATTTTCAAATGTTTCGTATTTTACTGTACTGAAATTTACAAAACTTGAGAAATTAACTAAGCGAATGGGAAACGTATAAGTTAGGCATTTTAATACCGAGGAGAAATATCATACTTAACTGCGATCAGGTTTTAGTGTCGAAACTTTCGTTTGGGTTGTAATAGAGGCTTGTAATGTATGTAGTATCGTTGTAACCTATACCATAAATACGAGTATCAAAATTTATTGGAGAGTTAATGACTGACGTAGAGGTCTGACATACGTTTTCCGTTTTTTCCTAACGTTCTATATTTCAGAAAACTGATGATATAAATAACAATAGTTACGTAGATTAAACAATATTAACTGAATCCAAAGAGTGTTATCTGTATTGCAGTCTATTCTTTCGAGGTTAAGAAATAGGTGTTTGCCTTGGTTACAATGTGATCTGTGGCGCCTTTCTATTTGGTTACGAACAAATAATGATTTCTTTTTCCGTCCGCCGGTCACACAGAGTGATAAAATATACCACAATTTTTAGGCAAGACCATAATCTTTTAAACTGTGTAAACAACATCCAAATCGGATCTGTAGTTTTTGCGTGATGAGGAAACAAAGCAACAGTCACAGATTTAGGTAAGTAAAGATATAAACCATAACTCCGTCACATCTTATTTGGGGGAACCCAAAGTAACCGGAATAGCATTGCCGCGTGCGAAGCTGCCGCTAGGTGTTTATAGCGCAACTCTTTGCCACTTCAGTGCTACCTGTTTTGTCGACCTGGCTTGTTCTATTAATCTGCATTGATTTTTTTTGCTAGCGCTGTTCTGTTATTGTTTCGTTTTTTACGATGGCAAGTTTAAGTGAATAACGTGCAGCTGTGAAAATTTGTTTTCTACTCAGTAAAAATGCTGCTGAAACTTTTTTAATGTTGAAAACAGTTTACAAAGATGATGCCATGGGAAAAACTCAAGTATACGAGTGGTTCGCTCGGTTTAAAAATGGTGACATGTTGATCAATGACAAACCTCTTTCTGGACGTCCATCAACTGCCCAAATCGACGAAAAATGTTGAAAAAATTCGGGAACTTGTGCTTCAGACCGTCGACAGACAATTGATCAACTGACAGAGATTAGTGGGTTACCTTGGAGCTCGGTTCAGCGAATTTTAAGCGAAGATTAGGGAGTGAAAAGGGTTGGTGCCAAGTTTGTTCCTCGGGCTCTGACTGACAATCAAAAATAATGTCGAGTTGAAAAATGACTTGCTTTGAAACAACAATTGATCCACATTTAGTGTCGAAAGTCATAATTGGTGATGAGTCACAGCAACAGTCAAGCCAATGGAAGACGTCGATGTCACCGCATCCAAAAAAATGTCGTCAAGTCAAATCAAACATTAAAACAATGCTCATTTGCTTTTTTGATGCCAAGAGCGTTGTTAATTCAGAGTTTGTTCCCCCACATCAGACCGTCAATCAAACCTTTTATTTGGAAGTTTTAAGAAGATTACGCAACAGTATTCGTCAAAAAGACTCGATTTGAGGCAGACAGTAGACTGGTTCTTCCACCACAGCAATTCACCTGCACACACAGCTGTTCGTGTTGGCAGTTTTTGGCTAAAAATGACATTGTTCCGCTGCCCAACGCTCCTTACTCGCCTAACCTGACTCTGTGCGACGTTTTATTATTATCATGCTTGAAAAAGGGGCATGAAAGGACACCGATTTGACAATTTTGAAGAGATCAAGAAAAAAACGAGGGAGGGGCTTGAGACATTTCTAAAGATGAATACAGAAAATGTTTCGAACAGTGGAAGCACCAGTGGGACAATTGTATTAGTTGTAATAGAGAGTATTTTGAAGGGGATAAGGTTGTTTTGGAAATTTTTTTAAAACATACAGCTTTTAAAAAATAATTCTTTTTTTTTTTTGGTACCCCCTCGTACGACATTAGCTGAACATATTGTTTTTGTGTTCATCTATTGAGTGACATAAAAGCTAAAGTCAAAGTTAGATACACTGACATAAGTATAATCCACTCATTTTCTGTGCATTCCTTTGTATTTTCTTACGTTGTAGCAGGAAAAAGCCACAGCTCTCAGTTTACGACGACTCACTGAAGAAGTACGATCCACGTTTGGGAATGTAAATAAACTGATTTCATCAACAAAGAAATCGTTTCTTAAGGGACGTTCTCGTAATAACCACCGCAACCAGTGGTAACTCGATGGGCGACGTATGTTGAAACTGTTTTACAATGAACAGTTGGAGGCCATTAAAGGTGTAGTAAACGACTTTGATAGTGGAGAGAATATGACAGTTTGTCAGTACAAGAAAGCATTTAATAATTCTAGTATTAAAACCAAAGTTGTGATTAGCATTTGTTTTCCCCACATACTGTCGAATATTAAAATGCTTGATAGTTTTAGTAATGGGACGGGTGAACTTTCTCCATAAACAGTGACTGCTAACACAGCACACAATTTCATTAACTGCCCAGCAGTTACATCAGTGAATGTGGAAGGGACCATATCCACTTATAAAAATATTTTGAGAGGTCGAGGAAACAATCTTACTATTGAATATTTGAAACAGTACCCGATTATTTAAATTTACAAAAAAAAAAAAAAAAAAAAAAAAAAAAAAAAAAAAATTAATAAATAATTGTTAACTATCGAATTTATAAACATGTTCAACTAATTACTAATTGCATGCTGATTTTGAAATAAAAAATTTAAAATTACTATTTTCATATTATATAATGTTGCATATTTTGACACTTTTCATGCATATTTTAAGCATTTTTATGCATATTTGCATGCATAATTCTAACTTTTTGTGTTGTACATAATCCGGTCTGTAGTAATAAAATTTAAACTAACCTGACAAAATTAATAAACTTAGAATATACTATAGGGAACATTGTATCCCTAAAGATACCCCGACAATAGACGATACGCTTCAGGATTAAGCAAAAATTGTTGCAGTTGGTTTGACGTTTTTCGTTAGATACTAATTTATTTTTTTAACAACTTTCTGCAGAAGTAGTAACCTGGAATAGTTAGGTTTAGATTGTTCGCCAGGTTTCTAACGTCCGCGTCAGTAGACTGCTGGTGCACAGTGTCTTTCGCCAGACAGGCGGTGTCTAGTTCACTCTGGGTGCTGTTCCGGCTGTATAGAGCAGGAAGCTGGCTGCCGAGGCGTCAACCTTGAAACCCAAGGTCCCTGGTCTGGCCTGGAATTTTTATGGATACTTGACACGACCTTCACTTTACTTCTGGAAATGATTTAACGGTGCATGCAAGGTGCGCTAATAACGTACTCCGGTTCGAATTCGACGTTAAGCCGTAGGTCCATTCATGACAGAAGCGGAATATACGGCAATTAGCACCTCTTCCCTCGATCGTTACCAGTTCACGAATTTGCATTTTAGCTCAAATTGTACTAAAAATGATTTTAACAGAAATACCAAGTTTGACAAAACATAACTCATTCCCTTGCGGTAACTTGTTCTCTATGTGTTTTTAGTATTTTGTTTTTTGTTTGTTGTTTTTTTGTTTTTTGTTTGTTGTTTTTTGTTTGTTTTTGTTCTTTTTTTGTTTCTTGTATTTTTTGGGAGACTTCATGATTCATCAACATCTAGATCATTAGAGGAGCAAGAAGATTTGGGGAATGCATTCAGCGATAAAATTTTGAACGAACTATTCCGGCATTCACCTGCAGTGGAGTGACGTAGGTAAGTCATGGAAAACTGGATTGTGGTAAGGCGGAAAATTTGAACCTGGGTCCTTCTGAATACCAGGTGCGAGCGTTACCACTCACCCACCTCTGCCAGTTTCGCTCACGTTACTAAAATTGTTCGAAGTTTGAAGAGCAATGATACGAGGAGAATTGTCAACACCGAAGCTTAAGGAGGACGCGAGGTCAAACCCGTTGCGGCTATCCATATTCAATTTCCTGTGGTTTGCTGAAATTACTCCGAGCAAACGCCGGGTTCGTTCCTTCCCGTTCCTTGTTCCCAATACTCTCCCGCCTCTAATGTCAACGACGTCGACGAGACGTAAAACCATGAAGAAATATCAACACAGATAATCATTAACTAAATGAGAATGGTGCCATAGATTTTTTTTTTTTTCGAAAATAAAAATCACACCAACATGGATCCGCTGAGAGACTCATTTTTTTTACCACTCACTGCAGTGTCGTACACAGTAGAATCGATATAGGATACAACTGCCTCTGACTTGTTTTCTAATGTTTGTATGCAGGGCCGGTGCTAGGAATTTCGGACCCGGGGTAAAATGGGCGACCTTTTTTTTTTTTTTTTTTTTTTAGTTCTACAAACTAGCCGGGCAACAATAGGTGGATTCTTGACTTCATAGCCGGGGGTCCCTGCAGCCGATGATCGGGCCCCCCTTCAGCCGGCGGGCTCGGGTACATTTTACACGCTTACCCCCCCCCCCCCCCCAACGCCGGCCCTGTTTGTATGTTGCAACATCTCGTACTGTGCATGGGCCTCGGTAGAGCATAACAGCGTTGGCTCAAACTTCCAAACGGAGAACTTACAGTTATGGGGCATCTGGTGGATTCAGATTCAATATATATATTTCGCATTGATCTCTTGTTTAGAATATGATATCTGCAAAGTGTATGGCTCAATATCTGTGGCGGGATATGCGTCATATTGATTCCTGTATTGCAGTTTCTAGTTTAGTATAAACACAGAACATTGCTCATAGAATAAAGCCCACACAGACCTTCGGGGCAGGCCAGCTAGTTTGGTAGTATAGCCGTCACAACTGTAAAGTAAAATCGACTCTGCGCAACAGTGCGAACAGCTTGTGTGACGGGACGCACGACACAGGTGAGAACTTCAGCGGATATCTCTATGACGGGGAAACATTGTTGCTGTATAGACAGGTTCCCAATCTTGGGGTTCGCCCCCCCCCCCCTTCCTCCTAGATGCGAACAAAAACATCTACATCTACATCTACATATATACTCTGCAATTCACAAAAGTGTGGGTGGCAGAAGGTGCTCAGCACCAAAGCTAATCTTCTTGTTGTGCATTCCAATGCCGAATGGTAAGAGGGAAAAAAGAATTCATATAAGAATCAGTGCGGTACCTTATTTCTCTGATCTTATCTTTCCTGTCATTCCGACTCAAATAGGTTGGTGGACGAAGTATTTCACTACACTCGTAAGTGAAAGTGGAAGTACACATGTTTACCAATAAGTTTAAACGAAACGTGCGTCGTCTATCTACCAGAGACTCCGAGCCCAGTCTACTAATCAGTTCTGTAACGCTTTCATAAGGACTGTGTCAAGCGGTCATGAATCGAGCGGCTCTTCTCTGCACTTTCTCTATACTGTTAATCAACCCCTTACGAAACGGATCCCAAAGGGCACAACAGTAATACAAATGTGGACGCACAAGAGATTTGTACGCTATCTCCTTTGTTGTATTTTTTTTTTATTACAATTTTTCACTATTCGACGTAGGAATCGCAGCCTAGAATTAACTCAACCTACTAACGAATTAATGTGTAAGTCCCATTTCATGTTCCTTTGTTCTGTTACTCCCAAATATTTCGCAGAATCGATCATATCAATAACTGAACTGTTTACCTCGTTTTTCTGAACAGGGATTCTTTTTGTTAGTTATGCTCATTGTCTTGCACTTTTTACAATTTAGTGTGTGTTGCCACTCAGCGCACCATACCAAAATAGCATCCAGATCACGCTGAATTTGTAAGGAATCGTCTGAATTCCTAACTTCCCTATAAATAACAGCATCATCAGCAAACAATCTAAAAATGCCTTTCAATTTGCCTCCTAGATCGTTTATAAAAATTAAGATAAGAAGTGGTCCTATTACACTTCGTTGAGGTACTCCCGATGTAACATCTAGATTAGAAGAAGTTTCTCCTTCAACGACGACATACTGCTACCGACCAGTTAGAAAATCCTTTATCCATTCACAAAGCTGATCCGATATACCGTACGCTCGAAGCTTCACCAAAAGGCGGTTGTGTGGCACAGAGTCAAAGGCTTTCTGTAAGGTGGTGAGCGGGATGCGAGGTAGCGTCGCTACCCGTGTGGATTATACTCTAGCTCTATACCGTCAGAATTAATGTGTTGACGCCTATTAGAGTTGAAAAACCTTCATTCTAACATCACGTACTTAAGTCAACTTCTCTGAGATGTCTTTGTTAGTATTGATTAGTAGGCATTTACTTTTTCAATAATAAAATTTTGGCCGGGGTGGGGGGTGAGAAGGGGGTAAACTTTTCTTTCGATGGAAGAGGGGAGTGCTAAGATAAAGTTTGGAAACCCCTGAGTGCATGCAATCTCCGTGAGCCGGCTGACGAATGGCGAATGCGCTTGTCTGTCGGCCCGCCTGTACATAATTCAAATCGCAAAAATTCTTACTGCGAGCTATCACGATTTATTTTTCCCTTTTTCAGAACTTGTGCTCTACACTTGTTCCACACGTTGTACTATCGTATCTTCAACGATCTGGGTAGAAGCTGCACGGTTGACCAACTTTCCACCGACTTGAGTCATTAAGCTCGTTATTGCTTAGCTCCTTTAGATCATTGATAGGGCAATGTTCAATATACTTTTTTTTTACTTATGGTTTTACGCCTCGTCGACGTCGACATCATTAGAGGCAGGATGGAACTGGGAACAAAGAAAGGGAAGAAATTCGGCCATGACCTTTTGAAGGAAGCATCCCGGCATTCGCCTGGAGTGATTTGGGGAAACCATGGAAAACCCAAACCTGGATGCCTGTACAGGGATTCGAATCGGCGTCCTCCCGAATGCGAGACCAGAGCGTTAACCACTCCTCTCTACGATCAGTGTACGAAAACCGTCATTCGGGAGGACGGCGGTTCGAATCCCCGTCCGGGCATCCAGATTTGGGTTTTCCATGGTTTCCCAAATCAGTCCAGGCAAATGCCGGGATACTTCCTTAAAAAGGCCATGGCCAAATTCCTTCCCATTCCTTGCCCCCCATCCTTTCCTGTCTCTAAAGACCTCGCTGTAGAGAGACATAAAGCAGTTAGAAAAAAAAAAAAAAAAAAAAAAAAAAAAAAAAAAAAAAAAAAAAAAAAAAGAAAAAAAAAAAAAGAAAAAAAAAAAAAAAAAAAAAGAAAAAAGAAAACGAAAACCTTGCAAGAAAATGGAACTACAACACAGTGAAAGCCACATTAAATTTCGTGCAAGGTTCTCGAGATATAGACAGGAAACCAATGCATGTCGGTGAGCCGTGACGGTATTGTTTTATGGCTTTACGCCTTGTTGTCGTCGAAGTCATTACAGGTGGTAAAGGACTGGGGACTAGGAACTGGGAGAAATTCGGCCATAGCCTTTTGAAGGAAGCATCCCGGTATTCGTCTGGAGTGATTGGGGGAAACAAAGGAATACCGAAATCTGGATGGCCGGACGGGGTTTCGAACCAGCGCCCTCCCGCATGCGAGGCCAGAGCGTTGCCGCTCACGCACCACGTTCGGTCGCGACGGTATGACGTGACGCATTGATGTGTTGCCACGATTTCGCTGCCCAATCCAGCCGACGCCTCCATACAAGTTGTTACTTATAAAGTTTGGCAGAATAAGAAGTTGTGACTTTTCTATCTGCAGATGTCATAAAGCATCATGTCTATTTCTAATAACGAAGCGATGCGGCGGCGTGTAAAAAATGACAGATTTAAAGTTTGCGCGGGAGTAAGTTCTCCAGTCAGACGGCACACAGCACGGAAGAGGAGTTCCCGAGTAAGACTTGTCGAGTTCCAGGTTTTACGGCTTTAAGGTCTCGTAGCTCTGAATATGGTATGCATAACGAGGCGCGCTGCCCGAGTCGAGCAGCTAATGAACGTCGAGCGGCGCTGTGCTCTCATTGTTTACGGTCTCCGGAGTCAGCTGCCACCACGTGCCCGGGGTAACGACTGAGTGACTGACCGTCAGCCTCTGTGACACACAGCAGTTCCCGTGGACTCACCTCCTTCAAGAACAATAAAGAAACAGTCCAAAACGTGTTTTGTTACTTGGTGCTTCTGGCTTCCGAGAAATTCGCCTCGCGTCTGATCTGGCTAACCGACATTGTTGTTTCCAACTAAGTGATGCGTGGATACCTGTATTTTTTTGTTTGTTTGTTTTTTGTCTTATATATATATATGGCATTCGGCTACTGGGCCATACAGCCAGCTCAATGTGATTTGTTGCTATCAAGTATTGACACAAGGACACTACAACACGGACATTCACAGACACAACACTAAACACCCATGCCCTCGGCCGGACTCGAACCGGCGACCTTCTAGCCCCTACGCTACCGAGTCCGGCCGGATACCTGTTATTGAAGCTGCTCGTCAGCAACGCTGCATGTTTTGTTTTCCGCGGGATTCTAGTAAAGTCAGAGATGCTTCTAGGCAACGTTACAACGTCTGTCGTTGCCATGGCAATTTCTGAACAACGTACTCTAGGCAAACTTCAAATCTTACGACTACACATGAAAATGGCGACAGATTTTTATGTCGTCGAAATATTGTGTACAAATAATAGTATTACTCGGTTTGTTTCCCGAGAAACATTCATAAATAGATAACGCCGAGGAAAAACTGCGTTCATTTAAAAATTGTAATGTTTGTCTGCTGATTTCACTGTGTAAAAATAGAATCCCAAGAAAAAGTTATACTATAAAGAGTCCAACTCTCATTTAAAATGAGATCTTGTTCTGAGCCAAGTCAAAACTCTATATTGTGTATTCAGTTCACTTTCTAAAACAGAACGGTTTCTCTCGGTGTTATGAATCGCTGATTTAAAATTTAAAAATCTTGTAACTTGACCATAGCATGTAATAATTTTTACTGAAATGAAAGGTATTATATATACGATTATTTCAAACCCAAAAGACATGTGAGAGAAATCTTAGCTGTTTTGTATTTCTAAGACTGATAAACCTACAGATTTAAGGTACTCGTAAATAGGTAGAAAATTTAATAACTAGTTTACTAAAATAAGTAATGCATATTGGCCAATTCTCCAGATTTTTTGAGGTATACGACAGAGAAATAAATGATTGTTTGAAAGTGAACATCCAAACGGATAGTATTCATTAAAGAATCAAATTAGACCATGTAGCAGAATAACTAAATATTCCGTACATTTTTATATATAATATTTTTTATATTTTTATATATAAAAAGAATAAGAAAGGAATTATCGGAGAGGATGGTCAGTGTTTGTGGGACCTGAGCTAGACGCACCAGATTGTCGCGACAGGCCGGCGGCTGCCAGGGACAATGGACACCAGCTACCCTTCTCACGCAGTTGGTCAAGCGTATAATCCCTTGGCTCCGGGGCAACGGTACACTGGGGTGAATAAACTATCCAAGCCCCAGGTCTACGGACGGGCAGTTTGGAGGTCACAGGTGACGAATAAGTCCGGGCTATCCCGAGTTCGCACGAATCGAGAAAGACAAGGTTCGCCTATCGTGACAGCCGGAAGGAGGAGCTTAAAAATGGCAGAACCAATCGAGAGAGACTATCCTTTGCATTTTGTAATGCCGGTGTATTTTTTTCTCTATGTAAACCACGAGCGACGGAAGGAGGCTTTTCCGGCGGACGCTGGAGGGGACTTGACTCCGAGTCTTCAGACTGGAAGGAGCGGATCTTCCGAAGCTGGAGATCGCTCCGTCTTGGCTTCGAACCTGAGGGTCAATAAGCGTGTTTTGTACAGTGAGGTCACTGTGCACGCATCGATTACGCTTGCTGACGGACGTGGTGCATTGTCCGCTATAGCCAAGGGGCTATAGTAATTCCGCCGTCGCGGGAAATACATCGCCGTCACGGTAATAATTCTACAGTGCAGTGTGGTACTTTTATTCGGTCATTGAGTACAGCCCTCTAAAGACCACTGAATGATTAGGAGTTCTCGCACCCCCAAATATTGAGCTAGCTGGGGCAGACTTTCTTAAAGCCACACTTGGTGGATAATTTAAATTATCCTGGAGCCCGGCATTTGAGATCGGATATAGTTAATTTCAATACTGTATTTGATTTATGGTTCCCGATCATTGTGAAGGGAACTTTCATTTAAACAAATCAAGTGTGAAGCTTTCTTGCTTGCCAATTAACACTGGGAGTTTGTTTCAAGAATAATTTTAAAGTGGTTGTGTTTTAATGCTTTGTTTATTTGTTAATATGTTGGCAATTGTAAGAAGAGGCTTTGCATAGTTCTTTTTATCATATTTCAATGTGTCAATGTTAACGATAAATAAGCCTCGCCTGTGCGCCATTATGAGTACCCAATAAATTAGCAGCCTAGGGTTTCTTTTAACTATAAAAAGAAGTAAAAGGTTTTCACCCTTACCTCCCCCAACGGATAAACCGCCACCACCATAATAAAAATTGGTATATTTCTTTACATGTGATTGGTGTTTTTTTTTTTGCTTGTGGTTTCACGCTCGTCGACGTCGAGGTCATTAGAGGCGGTAAGGGATTGGGGACAAGGGACAAGGAATAGGAAGGAATTAGGCCATGGCCTTTTGAAGGAAGCATCCCGGCATTCGCCTGGAGTGATTTGGAGAAATCTGGTTGCCCGCACGGGGATTCAAACCTGCGTGCTCCCGAATGAGAGGCCAGAATATTAACCGAGGTGATTGGAGTATATCTGATAATATATAAAGGAGAGGCTACATTCGACGTCTTCTGGGATAAAACAGCGAAAGCAAAATATACCCGTTCGGCTAAAACGAAGAAATTATAAAAAAAAGAAGAACATTTTGTAATAGTAACGTGATTTAAAGGCATAATTAGTCATAGTAAGTTTAGCGTGTGTAGAGAGGAATGAGCATGGTTTAGTGGACAGACTCCCAAATTTATCTTCCTCACGACTTTCAAACATGTGAAAGTTTTTAGCTATATGTGGTTTAAATGTAGCGTGTAGTTGATGCTTGGTATATTTTGGTAACTTAATCCTATTAAGGCGGCTACACTAACGACTAGTTGGACGTTAATTACTGCAACACAGTGTCGAGACTTATTGGACTTGAGAACCGCCTGTGTTGGCATCCTAGAAGACAGACCGCGGTTTGATTTATGATCCGTTTTATAGGAACGAAACAGTCGGCAATTCATATCTGCGCTGTGTCCAGTCGGCAGCGAAATAAGCATGACGCAGTCGGGAGCGTGCGGTAGATTTACGTCCCCTTACATCACTCCGCTCTCAGTGGAGAATCCGACAGTCGGGCAAAGCGGAGCTGATCACCAAGATAAAGCGGAACGGAGACAGTATGACTTCAGCCGGATTTAAAAAAAGAAAAATAATGTTACCTTGATTGTCCGGGTGAAGGCGCGTCAAATTCTCGAAACCTAACGTTTCAGTCATAATTTTGTGCCTTTCTTCAGAGGAAAGTCACAAAATGATGTCCCTTAGATTTCGATACATTGACGCGGTTCAACACTTAATTCACCCACCACTACCCGAGGCAGGAGTCGAAGCGACGGCAACTGCAATGGGAACCCGGCGTGCTAGCCCGGTATTACCACTTCAGACCCTTTATCAATTTTGCTTCGCTGGTCAAAGATAGAAAATGAACACACCGAGCGTGGTGGTGTAACGGCTAGCGTTCTGGCCTCACATTCGGGAGGACGGCGGTTCTAATCCCCGTCCGGGCATCCAGATTTAGTTTTTCCATGGTTTTCCAAATCACTCCAGGAAAATGCCGGGATGCTTCCTTCAAAAGGCCATGCCCGAATTCCTTCCCATTCCTTCCCCCCATCCTTGCCCCCCATCCTTTCCCGTCTCTAAAGACCTCGCTGTTGAAAGACGTAAAGCAGTAAAAAAAATGAACAGATATGTTCGTTAATTGCTAAGTAAAATTCTTGAAACAAACTTTGCCGAAAGATTTCACAGTCTACATGTTGGAAAAACATAGAAGTATCGAGCTTAGTAGGTGAGCGGTTAACGCTCTGGCCTCGCATTCAGGAGGACGCCGGTTCGAAACCCTGTCCAGTCATCCAGATTTCGGTTTTCCATGTTTTTCCGAGATTGCTCCAGGCGAATGCTGGGAGGGTCCTTTCAAAAATGCCATGGTCGAATTCCTTAACCTTCGTTGCTCGCATTCCTTTCCAGTCTCTAATAACCTAGCCATAAATCCATAAGCAAAAAAGTATAGAAATTCAGTCTGCAGAATGTACTAACATTTGGCGCCTTTTTTAAGGTTAAAGACCGGGCAGCAGCAACAATTATTCCTCATATACCGATACCCTATGGTTGTGAAGATCTCCAGTATCCGCCTCAAAAAGTAGATATTTCACCAAACAATATCATAGAAACAATTACATGAAACACAAACAGATGGCAATATTTAAGCTCCCTCCATTGCTCCAGGAACTGTGAATTCCTGGTTCTAACTACCCAATGGAAACATTGCAGAAATTCTTAATTTCATGCTACGATGAGAATCAAGAATTTCGCATTATACCATATACCATTTCAAAATAAAAATAAACAATACACACATATTTATTCTTCTTTCGTGTTGTTAGGGACTGGAATGGATAGAGCAAGGTATCCTCTACCACCCAAAGTTGTTGAATTTAAAAGAATATATTTAAATTCAAAGGCTAATCAATTTAACTATTTTATGGTCTTACGTTATACTTTTTCCGTTGTTCACTGTCATGCCCGAAGGAATATTACAAACAAAATGATTGAAGGTACTGAACAGTTTCGATGGCACTTTTATTAGATCGAAATGGTGAATGATTCAAATTAACAAATGCAGACTCATATCTGTGAAGCGAGTCCATCCAAATCTGCACGGTAAGCGCATTGCTTCTCTTTACAGCGCATTCATTGAAATCCTATGGGAGAGCGATACACATCAACGCCAAGATTTTATTATCATAGTAAGGCAGACAATTGCAGGCACTTCAAAGAGCTACTTCAGAAGAAATTGAGCGCACACTAAAGAAACGTAAGAGCGGAGGGCTCCATAATACCGCCGCAGAAAAGAGATCTGGCTCCTTAATCGGGAATGATTGACGTCAGTCAGCCAATAGAAAATCCTTACAGACCGGCTGCGCATTTTTCTGCAAGTGTTTCACAATGGCAGGGTCTTAAACACCTGCGTCGGGATGGAATGACTTCTGCTTGAATTGAAACGAATTACATTTACAAAAAGAGCAGCGCGTACAAACAGTTAATACCATTCAGCTGTCCAGGATTTTTTTTTTTTTTTTTTTTATCTGCTTAACGTCTCTATAACAGCGAGGTATTTAGAGAAGGTCCAGGATTGTAACAGCAAGAAGTGATTCACTATTTCTGACAATTTCAACTCCTATAAAACAGTACTTCTATCCTTAAAAAATATTTTTTTTTCTATGGCTTTACGCCTCGTCGACGTCGAGGTCATCAGAGGCGGGATAGGGCTAGTGATAAGGAACGGGAAGGAATTCGGCTACGGGCTTTTGAAAGAAGCATCTCGGCATTCGCCTGAAATGATTTGGGGAATCCATGGAAAATCAGAATGTGGATGCAACCGGCTTCCTTCCTGATGGGAGGCCAGAGCGTTAACCACTCACCCACCACGCTCGGGTTTTTTTTTTTTTTTTTTTTTTTTTTTTTTTTTTTTTTTTTAACAATAGAACCCATTCTATATTCAAATATTGTAGTGACACGAAAGGAAATATTGTTGGTGAATGGAATTTTTTATTATATAATTGCATCGCAATTAATTTTTCGGTGCCTTCACATCTCCTGAATTTTTATCCCAAATTCTTTCACTGTTTCAGGTGAGTTGTTTAGCATTTCCCTCGCTCACATATATCTATATCTACATCTTATATTCTGGAATCCACGAAATTTTGGCTGACAGAGTGTGCTTTGCTCTAAAATTAAATTCCTTTGTGTGAAGAAAGAAGAAATTCACATTAAAATCTCGGCAGAGCATTATTTCCTTTATTTCATTTCTCCTGTTACTGTTACTATATATATATTTAATGGCCTCCCATCTCTACTCATTATTGTATCGGTCTCGTGTAATTCTGAGAAATATAGTGAGGATTAAAATCACCCATGCCCTAGGCCGGACTCGAACCAGCGACCCTTACAAAATCAGGACAACGTGTTTGCCCCACACTGTCATGGCCGGCAACCCAGATACTTGCTGGCCGAAATATATGTGGGTGTTCACATGTTGTGCTGTTAAACTGGATCCAAATTACAGTCGTTGGTACGCCTGTCAATTCCACCCCAATATCTCTCCCACCAGTATCTTTCCATGCCTCATCACCAATATACCCCTTTCTCACTCCCAAGATACTGTCTACCATCTTCCTGTCTTTCAATAAATCAAATTCCAGCTTATTTATCATACCAGTTACTGACTCTGTTCTGCAATAGTTTCCAGATACATATCTAACAGACCTTCTTTGCTCCACATCCAACTCCAGAATTTTATACCCACAATGTGGTCCCACACTACATCACCATATTCAAATAATAATCTGAGCAAAGTTGTGCAACCCAATTCAATCACCTATCTCTTACATCCACAAATCACTCTCTCCAATAAAAGAAGGATTTTGAAACCTAATCTATTAGATGATGCCATGTGGTTACCCACAGAGCAGCAGTACTCAACAGAGTTTGTTCACTATCTGCTTTGTAAATGGGTTTTTTCAAAATTTCACCTCTGAATTGCAGTATAGAACTATCTTTGCTAGGATTAATCCTGAACCTCATCGAAAGCCTGATGGTTCCTTCAAAAAGGAATGGCTGAATTCCTTCCCGTTCTTTGCTTCATCATTCTCTACCGGCTTTGATGAACTCGATGTCAATAACCTCTAAAACACAAAACAAATATATATATCGTTTCAACACGCTGCATCTATTTTGCGGTAGTTGGCCTGGAAAGAAGTAGAACTGCAAAAAAAAAAAAAAAAAAAAAAAAAAAAAAAAAAAAAAAAAAAAAAAAAAAAAAAAAAAAAAGTTTCATATACAGATTCAGTACGTGGCGCCTGAGATAGGCATTATCGGCTGTGAAATATGGTTATAGTGGTAAAGTATTATCAGATCCATTAAAATCTTAATTGCGTGCCTGTTGCAATCACGTTGTTTTATCTTCCACGTTAAATAAGTTTGTGTGACTCCGCTGATAAAAATGGCATCAAAAATATGTGACCTAATGGCGCATGTGCCCTATTTATTTTTTGCTAAGTGCCTTTACGCCTCGTCAACGACGGGATCATTAGAGTCGGCAGATGATTTCAAATAAGGAACGGGAAGGAATTTGGCCATAGGCTTTTGAAGGAACAATCTCGTCATTAACTGGCGTTATTTCTGGAAACCAAGGAGAACCGAATCTGGCGGGACGGAGATTTGAACCCACAACCTCTCGAATGGGTGTCCCTAGCTCTTTCGCTTACCCCGACCAGGCTAGATTTGATGTGTTGGCCGTAATTAAAAGTCAAAGTCGAAGTGGCCTGACGACAGAATGGTTTGCAGGTGACGTCTGATCAGCGACCGAATGCCTCATACTGATGAAAAAACCATTTTAAAACAGTTATAATCTCACTTATAAATGATCGCTTGCATAATATCTCCAATTGCAGATTCTTAATGAGTGTGCTAGGTGAAATAATGCGCTTAACAGTTTAACATTGGCCGCCCTCGGTAGCGTAGGGGCTAGAGTGTTAGGTCCACGTGCCGAAGGTCGCCGGTTTGAGGCCGGCCGAGGGTCTGGGTGTTCAGTGTATGTGTTATCTGCATGTCATGTCCATCGTGTTGTGTCTAGAGCCACTTGGAAAATAATACACTGTGAAGCTATCAAGAAACTGAAGTACACTGGATGATTCGAAATACACTGTATGGTCTCGAAAACAAAACAAAAAACAGTTTAGCACATTTATAACAGCTATTCATTTCATTTATATCGTTTCCGTTTAACATACTCATCAAAACACCGCACAATCGGGAAATGATCCCATATCCAGGAGCGAAAGGATAATGCTGCAACCGCAGATAGTTTTCATCATGTTCTACTATATGACAAAATTTTATTTTATTAAAAGTATTTCACCATTTTCGGGATATTAATTTTTAATTTTTTTTTCGAAACGTATGACTTTGTTCAGTTTATTCCATGAAATTTCTACAAATAAATCTTTTTGGATCCTGTTTTTTTTTAATTTACTCAAAAAAATTTGAGTTATCTAAAACGATGTTCTTTTTTTCTAATTTTTTTTTTTTAAATTTATAAAAATCTTAAATGATATAATCATTTTATTTATTATTTTAAAATGATCGTTTCACGGCAGTTCAATCTGCTAAAGAGACCATTGTGCATTTTATACATGTAAAGAAAAAATGATGATAATGATTTTAAAAAAGGTTTTTGCTATGATGTGCATAGAAATAGTAGCCAGAATAAATGCAAGTATTTTTTTTTTATTTTGTTAATTATAAAAATTGTTCAATAGGGCCGTTATTTGCTCTTATGCACGCCGTAAATATTTTGATACGTGATCTTTTTATTCGGCGAGTGTAACCTTCGCAGTTAATGTGTGTCGCAGCTGTTTTTATTTTCTCACGCTGCTGTGTAATCGAATTTACCTCCGCCGCGTAAACTAAATCTTTTAGGCAGCCCCAATAAAAATAAATAAAATAAAAAAATAAAAACTTCTTGGGTACTTTTCATTAATTAAAAAATCTCGAAAATGGTGATACTCTACTAAAGTAAAATTTTGTCATGTAGCAGGACATGGTGTGGCCTAGCTATGGTTGCAGGATAAACCTTTCATTCCTGGATACCCTGTATTTACAACCAATCACT